>JAIUZE010049774.1:0-47878 GCA_022085475.1 Heliosperma pusillum
AACCAAATATCTAGATATTATGTTATTGTAATGAAAAGAAAGGAAAAATATCTAGCTTAAGAGAGGAGAGGAGCCGTGTGATTTGGGTAGTAATCGGGTCTGTTTTGTAAACGATTTGCGTAATTTAAGTTAACGGATCAATAAAGTTATAAATATCTTAGATATTATTATTAGTTTAATCATATTAATTAAAAATATCTAAAGTGAGTGGGAAAAGGTGACATGGGCGTGTGACTCATGCCAAAGTCGAGTTTCGGGTTTGTTTTGGGATTTAAGATGACTCGGGAATAGTTAAATGACGCTCGGGTTTAAACCGTAAAACCTTCTCTTTAATTCCGAATAAATTCAAAATAATTATATTAAATTATCATAAATTCAAATAAATCTTAATAAAAATAAATTAAATTTATTATTTTTTTAAATAAAATTTTGGTCTTTCAAATTACAAGGCGAGTCGGAAAAAGTCAACGAAAGTCAAAGTTGACTTAAAAACGGGATTCTCATGGAATCTTTCAAAAATTCCAAATACGAACTCGGAAATTCCAAATTCGACTGGAAACAATAAATTCCACTTTAAAACTTAAATAGGCTGAAAAGTATCCGTAAAATATTTTCACTAGAAAAATAGGGTACTTTTCGGGTTGTTACATAGTCTAATTCACATGCTAGGATTAAAATGTTAAATGTTCCGTTGCATGCATATAATCGATAACATATCAGATACGAATGATTTCCCTAATCATTAGTAGAGACCGCTATCGAGGCGGGCGGGATTAGGTGTTCGATTTAAGAGCTTCCTAATACGTACCCTCACCCCTTACTCCAGATCTCTGTATGGATATCATGGAGCATGATTGAATGTATATACTAACAAACTTTGTTGTGGATTTGTACACTAGAATTGACAAACAAATGAATTAATGATGCATTGATAAGTAAACAAATAATATATCGTCTTATGCGCCTTGCCGCCTTTTATAAACTTAAAAACAATCTCTCATAATCTTAAAAATAACAAATAATATACCAAAATCCAATCCAAAATAAACTATTATTTCAACTTTTCAAGTGTGTAATAAAAACTTTAGAAATTAGAAGTATCCGATCTACCATCCTTCAAATCTTCAATGATAAGCAACGTCGAAGACTCCAAAGTCCAAAAAATCGCCATGGTCCATCAACAATTGTTGTATTCTCCAACTCTAATCAAAATAAATAATAAGTTTAAAATACTAAACAATAAGTCCATTTAAAATATTGAGTGATACACTAATAATAATACTAGTATATATATATAATAATATAAATATAATGAAACTTATAAAACATGAGTAGATGACCTTGTTCGAATTTTTCTAATTCTTTCAACTTGTCCTCCACGTGAAGTCCACTTTCGTCTATCAGACAAATCCAATTTTTGGTACATAAAAACGCTTCCACAAGCTTAATAATATAAGAGAAATAAATTATAAGGCGATTATGATATGGCTAACACAAAATAAGTTGTATAAAAGTAATTGTGTATTTTAAGGCTACCGTAGAAATAGGCATTCCTAAAACATCAGGAGCCATGCACGCTAAAATTTGATACCTATGACCATTTAATTTTCACCAGGCTACCGTATAATTAGGGTTGTTCTTGAATAATTAGAATATTATTAGTTATGACTTATCAGTTGCAATTTTAAAAAATAGATAAGGAATAAATCATAATTAATATTACTTCCTAATTATGAGGGGGTAGTTTAAGAGGCAAATAATCCAAAGAATAATAAAGATTTGATTTCATAATTTTTCTCAAAAATCAAAAATAGTTCAACATAAAACAATTGGAGGGCATGGAAAGTTAGAGATCCGGTGCCGGTCCATCCACCGGGTCTAATGCGTCGACCCCAAGTTTAGATCGGATAGGATCGGGGACCGGTTGCCCCAGATTTGACAACCCGCAGACCGGACCTGTGGGTGGTGTTGGAGTAAGTGTCCTCAACAATAGTGCGGTCACATAATTAAATCTTAATATTAAGAATACAAAGGGATAATTTTATTATATAGTCAACTAATCAACATTAATCGGTAACGATTGGCTAACTAGAGTTTGACGTTACTGTCGTTTGACGGTGGTGATTAGTTGATCCCTTAAGGTCATACCTATATGACAAATCTCTTAATTGATAAATTAATTAGTCGTATTAAGATACGAGTTGATTAATTCCTTAAAACTGAATAATTTTTGTGAGTAAGAATTCATATCTTATTGTAATTAGATTAAATAAGATTTGATTTAGCAATTAAAATGTTTAATTACTAAAATATGTTTATTGTTTATGAAACAATTGAATCAAGAATAATAGATTAATTATAATTACAAATGTTGTGAATTATATTAATATGATCCATTTTATGTGATTAGGAATCACCAAGTTAATTTATTGTATGTGATTTAGTTTTATAAAAGATGATAATTAAAAGGTTAAATATGCATTATATTGACATAAGGCTTGGAATATGTCACATATCACTTCATAATACAATTGACAATTGACAAACTTAAAAGGGACCTATTTTATATCTAGGGGCCGGAAATTTGAAGGCTAGTAAGCCTTAGTGGGTGTTTATTTTATTGTAAAATAAACATAATGATTATGGCTAATCATCCTAGGCTTAAGGCTACTTCTTTGATAAGACAAAAATGAAAAAGATGGATTTGCATCCATTGGCTCTTTTTGGAGCTCCCTTGCACGGCACAATTGTGTGCTTAAAGGGGTTGATTTTCTCATTTTGTACTTACCCATATATCATATTCTTGCATGCATACTTCTACACACATCTCTCTAAGTTGAGAACTCCATATTATTCTTCTATCTAATATACTCATAAAATCATTACTAGTAGTAGTAATATTTTGATATTAGATAAGTTTAAGGGAACAAATATTATCTCTAGATTAGATAATATTAGTTTTTAAGGGATTGTCAAGGTACAAATCCTTGAGGATAGTTTCTAGTTTGGAACTTGGAGATCTTCCTTATTATTACTAGCACAAGAACAATATTTAAAAGGAGTTTAAATATTGTGCCCATTTCATATATATATTCAATGTAAGGAACAATTTCTTCTTCCTTCTTTATATTTTGTTATGCATGCATAAGGTCTAATTAGTTAAAGAGTTAGCTATTTATATTTTGATATTAGAAATGTCTAATATTGAGTTTTCGAAACTTTCAAGTGGTATCAGAGCCTTGGTTGTTGCATGCATAATCGATTTTTAGTTTTTTTGAGTTAATGTAACGTAAAGAAAACTATTAATTTGTGTTTTATAAGATAAAATCACAAAGTTGTTTTCATGTCAATATATTCTGGTCCTAATATTATTTTAGGTCATTTTGATGATTTATGGAAATTTATAGTGCTCAAATATGATTTTTAGTGTTTTTATTACATTTTAATGAATAAAATGATGTTTAAAATGCTAAAAATAGTTAGACATATCTTCTGACCTTGAAATATTTACACAATATCAAAAACATATTTTACTTAGTGTATGTAAAATTTCGTGTGAAGTGGACTTATTTCGTATGATTTATGATTTTTATATGATAAAATGAAATAAATAAAGATCAAATGGTTTAAAATACTTCCGCTTTGAATCTGACCATGAAAGTTTAGTATGTTGTCACATGCATATTTTACTGCTAGACTGGCAAAGTTGAGACTAATGTGATTTGTCTAGTTTGATTTATGAATTTTTAATGTAAAAATGGCATAAATAGTGACTTATTTAGAAAATAAACCTAAAATAAATTTCATGTTAAGAGAAAATTGTTCCTGGTTTCATAAATGTCCCACATTTCAGATCTAAAGTTTAAAATTTAATATGATTAATTTTTGCATGCTTTATGTATTTTATTTGATAAAACCGATAAAGCGCAACCAATTTTTCTCAAAATCGATTCAAAATTTTTAACCATGATTTTTGACAGTATGAGTGTTATGGAAATGTTCCAGAATGTTCAAGAATTTAAAATTCAAATTTTGAAATTATTGTAATTAATTTTGGATTTATTTGATTAAAATATGATTTTTAAAGGTCTAATTATGAGCAATTAAATAACAACAAGTTGAATTATTGTCAAAAATTGAGTGATGACTAATTTTTGAGGCCTAAATCAGTTAGGATAATGAACTTGGACTTAAATTTTATTTAAGTATTGTTTGGTGATTTTAAAATGTTATTATCACGCATTTCCGTAAAACCGGGTTATATTCGATATAAACCGTTAAATTGGGCGTTTTGGCATTTAAAATGAGCATGTTTTATACATATTATGATGCTGCATATTAAATTTGAACGTCATAGTTTGATTTATGTAATTTGGAATTATGTAATTTTATCTTGTATGGCCTTAGTTTTAATCGATATTGCCCGAAATGTAAGGGAATATTGATTCGGTTGTAACTTTTGTGATCTCGTATCACTTTTATTGTATTATTTTATTTTACAAATGTATAATAGGAAGTTATTGTAATTTTATTATATATATTTTGTAATTATTTTATTACGGAGTTTCCCAAAGACGGTGCCATTCGGAAAGGAGTTCCGAGAGAGAGAGAGACAGTGACCTTGGGAGGCGTGCTTAAGAAGTTCAAGGGACCAAAGGAGTTGGTTTCCGAACTTGTAATAGATTATGTGGTTTTCTATTCTAGGAATGGCCATACTAGGAGTTTTATTTTATGCTTGCATTTTACTTAATATGTTTCCATGCATTGCCAAATCGCCATAACATGGCATGCATATTTTATCGAGTATTGGACCGTGTCAATTAATATTATCGTTAATTTATCGATTTAGTTCACTTAAACGAGATAGATAATAAATTGACATGACCTCTCATAATTAATAATTGAGATCAAGCCTTACCAAATGATAGAACCCATGAATCCCAATTTCATAAGGAAGTAGGCTCGGCTCACCGGGGTACTAAACTTGTTACGTTGGTTAAGTGGGGTAATAAAGGTTATTATTTCGAAATTTGGATTGAGCTCAACGGAAGTATTCACGACCGTAGCCGCATGTGTTCCGAGCTTAAGATAAATATTAAAGTAATATTATCGACCGAGAGTTCTAATGTAGAATCGATTAAAGAGTTAATCCACCGAATTATGTTAATGACGGATGAATCAGCTTACCGTGGCCAAGTTGATATGAATTTGGATCTTGGAATCATTTATAATAGTTGGGTAGAGGTCACTATTTAAATGTTAAAACTTGTTTAAAAAGGTTTACAAGTATTTAAAATGATAAATGTTGACATTTTCTTTATGTATAAAATTTGTAGTTAACTTTGTACAATCGCCATGGCTATTTCATCCACCACCAATGCTCCAACTCTCACGAATGTCTCATGGCTTTGGTCCTTCACGGATCGATGCAAGTTAGAAAAGAATGGCGCAAATTTTGCTGATTGGAATGCGCAACTCCGATTGGCCGCGGAAAGTGACGACAAGTTTCGTTACCTTACCGAAGCCTCTCCCGAAACACCTAATGAAAAGTCAACCGCCGCCGCAAGGCGAGCCTATGAGGCTTACCAAAAGGAAGCCGCCGCGATCAAAAATGTTTTGATCTTCTCTATGGAGGCCGATCTCCAAAGGAGTGCCATAAAGATGAGCACGGCCTATGAGATGTATGCCAAACTTGTGTCCATGTTTTCACAAGCTCCTAGAATCGTTCAATATGAAACGGCATCCGCGTTTTTTGACATGAACCTTAAAGAGGGCCAAAAGGTTAGCCCTCATGTACTCAAATTGATTGAGCATGTCGAGATTCTTAAAGTGCAAGGGGTTGACATTCCCGAACAACTCGTAATTGACCGTGTACTACATTCCTTGGGGAGAATAAAGGCATATGTGATGTTTAGGGTAAACTACAATATGCAAAATATGCAAACCTCTCTCCACGAGTTGCACAAAATGCTTGTGCAAGCGGAGAGAGACATGGGGCTAAATGTTAGCACCACCAAGGATGTACTTCTCATCAATAACAAGAGTAAGGGGAAGTTCAAAAAGAGTGCAAGCAAAGGGAAGAAGCCCTCCACCTACAAAGGCAAGGGAAAAGCTATTGAGAATAGCTCACCCAAGCCTAAGAAAGGTGCCTCAACCGAGGACAAGTGCCATTATTGTAATGGCGTAGGGCATTGGAAGAGGAATTGCCCCAAGTATCTAGGAGATATCAAAGCCGGGAAAATTGTTTCCGTTGGTAAATTTTCATCCCTATCTTTTATGTTATGATCTCAACTTTGGTATATAGATACAAGTTGTGATTCTTACCCTTTTTAATTATAATTAGGGCACCCAAGCAAGGACAAGGGCAAGGACAAGCAAGCCTAAAGAGGCTCTTCAAGGGAAGCTAAGGTAGCCACCCATGAATGAAGACATAAGGAAGCTTGGACTTATTTTGTGTTGTTTTCTTTATTAAGTTGTATTTTGTGACATTGTTTTAGAAACTCTTTATTTCCTTGTTTGACAATGAAAATTTGTTTATTTCCTTTTATTAACATTTGGTTGTAATTGGATATTAGTGACTTGGTTTTCAACCCAAGTCACTCAGTTTATGGAAACTTTTTCATTCTAAAACTTGTCATTATACTCTTCTTGCACTAATAACATAAATTATATCGACTCAAATTGATCATATAAGTATTATGATGATTGGAGCATTATAATAAAAGGCTAAGAATTCGATTCTCACTTTGAAAGATCAATTTCTAAGTCGAAATTGAGTTATTGAACTCAAAGTAGGGAGTCTACAAAACCAATTGGCTACATCACTTATAAAGATTGTAATTGACATAAATATGAGTACACCTCTTTAGCTTATAGAACTAGTCTATCTCGAAGCTAAGATTTAATGTCTTTACAATGAAGTCTTTAATAGATCATTAAAGGTCTAGTTGTGATAACTTATACCTCATTCAAAAGTATGAGAACAAATTTGTTTGTGGCTCATAAGGCTATCTTTAAAGAAAATAGTTGTATTTTTCTAAAGATGGAGTGGGAGAAAATAAGCCACAACGAAAAACTAGTTAAGAACTTGTAAGTTGTTGAGGAAACCAAAAGAAAGTGTTCTTAGGTTAGACTCAAGACTAGTGAGGAGATCAAAAGAAAGCGTTCTTAGATGAATCCTTAGACTAGTGACAAGACCAAAAGAAAATATTCTTGATATAATAAGATTATGATCTATGTAAGTGGAAGCACCTAGAAATTTTAAAATTCGATTTTCTAACATTAGAGACTTATGAAATTAAATGGAATCGATGCAAAGGAATGATGTATTTGGAGTTGTCCAAAAATCATTCTATAAACATGAAGATGTTTTAATTGGAAGTGTCCAATTATAATTGCATGGATAGACATGTAGATGTCTACAAAAGCTAAGTTATTGCGTAACTATGCTTAGATCCAAAATCATCAGTGAAATACCTCATAATAGGTGTGTACAAGATACACAACAAAACCACATGTCCAAATAGGGATTTGGAATAGGATGTGTACATGACACAAGCCTATGGTATGTATCTACCTAGAGGTTATGATGATCTTTTTCTTTTATGAGATATAAGAAGTTTTTCACTCGAATTTCGAAAAGTCATGTATATACATGAAATTCAGTGGGAGTTAAAGTCATGTATAGACATGAAGTTAAGTGGGAGTTAAAGTTATCATGTAAAGACATTAAGTTCAGTGGGAGAAATTGTTTTCCACGTGAATGACATATCACTCATTGTAAGTGACGTATTCTCATTACCTTTTTAAAAGAAATCGTTGGATTTTAATGATTGGATGAAAGAGGGCAACATGTATACTAAAATCAAAATCTATTGTGGAATAGAAGATTTTAGCTTGGCATTTGAAAAAGTGTCTTATATCGATAAGACCCATTATCTATTTCAACAAGTAAAGTAGGTTATTTATATTGATAAAAGTGGGATCACTATGAAAGGGTCATAGTCATCCACTGAACCTAAAAGTTGTTGATCACATGAGACAAATCATGTATGCCATTAGATACACATACCTAAATGAATTGTATGCTGGGAGCATGACAAGCCTATAACAAATTAATCCACATGAGTGTCATTGGATAGCCTACTAGAAACACCATAGGGTTCTCAAGGAGAACTAGGGATTCATTCTTGTGTTTGGTAGAGAATATTTGATATGTGGTAAAGGTTACACAAACCCAAATTTCCAAACTTATAAGGATTTGTCGAAACCCTAGGCGTATTTTTGTTATACAAGAAGCGAATAACTAAAAGGGTGATTGAAGAGTCAATCATTATAAATTCTAAAAATAGAGACCTAGTACATTATGATGAGGATAAGGTGGCATACAAGGGTCTAATAGTAGATCCTTAAACATAAATACCTGTCAGTTATCATTATAACGAGTGGGAGCATCTTTCAAGATAAAGATCCCAAGACTAGATAGAGATCTAGACATGTACGTAGATGAATTCATGTTATTAAGAATAACGTTGGATGAAAGGAAAAAGCAATTCACAAGGTTGGAATAAATGAATATATGGTATATTCACTACCGAAGCCTTTATTGCATTTAAATCAGATCGTCATGAATTGTCATGGACGAAATATGAAGCAATAACATTGTGTTGATTGTTCATATATGATAATCACATTTATCGTTTGAGTTTCTAAAACTCGTTTTGTGGTTTGTTATATCCAAATGGGTTGTATAGACCATTTTGAACCCCATTAAAGTGGACTGTATTAACATTGCATTGGCCCATAGTCATTTATATGAGGTGACATCTCGAAGTGACTAGATTGTGGTGCGATTTATGGCAAGTTCAAGTGTCATAGGGTCATAGGGATGACCAATCGATCACATAGGCAGAATGTATGAGACACTCTGTCGGGAAGTGACCGCTTATTGAGTTCTGGCAACTTATATAGCCTGGTCGTGGCAAGAGCTACTAGTATTCTTTTGAGTCAATTCTTTGACTAAAGACTGTTCGCCTAAGGTGGCACAGTTTCAGAGTGACTTTGATTTATGCTCTACGACCTTCGTAACTGGGGTCAAATGGGCATCTTTTGGGTCATGATGAGTTATGGCTATGCAAAGGGAATAGTGCTATAGGAATTGTCCACCCCTTGTCAGGGTTGTTTTAAAATCTCAAGGCCACTCGAGGAGTAGTAAGCTGAAAATGCGTGGCCACGCTCGGAAGGTATCTATGGTAGATAATTCCGGTCAGACAGTTACTCTCCAAGATCGAGGAAACCACTCATGATATGATCAAATGTAAGTACGACCTGTAAGACACCTTGCATTGAGTGAGAGATTGTAATAGGACAAGAGAATTGGTGACGCACACTTGTCTCGGACAAGTGGGAGATTGTTGGAGTAAGTGTCCTCAACAATAGTGCGGTCACATAATTAAATCTTAATATTAAGAATACAAAGGGATAATTTTATTATATAGTCAACTAATCAACATTAATCGGTAACGATTGGCTAACTAGAGTTTGACGTTACTGTCGTTTGACGGTGGTGATTAGTTGATCCCTTAAGGTCATACCTATATGACAAATCTCTTAATTGATAAATTAATTAGTCGTATTAAGATACGAGTTGATTAATTCCTTAAAAATGAATAATTTTTGTGAGTAAGAATTCATATCTTATTGTAATTAGATTAAATAAGATTTGATTTAGCAATTAAAATGTTTAATTACTAAAATATGTTTATTGTTTATGAAACAATTGAATCAAGAATAATAGATTATTTATAATTACAAATGTTGTGAATTATATTAATATGATCCATTTTATGTGATTAGGAATCACCAAGTTAATTTATTGTATGTGACTTATTTTTATAAAAGATGATATTTAAAAGGTTAAATATGCCTTATATTGACATAAGGCTTGGAATATGTCACATATCACTTCATAATACAATTGACAATTGACAAACTTAAAATGGACCTATTTTATATGTGGGGGCCGAAAATTTGAAGGCTAGTAAGCCTTAGTGGGTGTTTATTTTATTGTAAAATAAACATAATGATTATGGCTAATCATCCTAGACTTAAGGCTACTTTGATAAGACAAAAATGAAAAAGATGGATTTGCATCCATTGGCTCTTTTTGGAGCTACCTTACACGACACAATTGTGTGCTTAAAGGGGTTGATTTTCTCATTTTGTACTTACCCATATATCATATTCTTGCATGCATACTTCTACACACATCTCTCTAAGTTGAGAACTCCATATTATTCTTCTATCTAATACACTCATAAAATCATTACTAGTAGTAGTAAAATTTTGATATTAGATAAGTTTAAGGGAACAAATATTATCTCTAGATTAGATAATATTAGTTTTTAAGGGATTGTCAAGGTACAAATCCTTGAGGAGAGATTCTAGTTTGGAACTTGGAGATCTTCCTTATTATTACTAGCACAAGAACAATATTTAAAAGGAGTTTAAATATTGTGCCCATTTCATATATATATATATTCAATGTAAGGAACAATTTCTTCTTCCTTCTTTATATTTTGTTATGCATGCATAAGGTCTAATTAGTTAAAGAGTTAGCTATTTAAATTTTGATATTAGAAATGTCTAATATTGAGTTTTCGAAACTTTCAGGTGACTGGTCCGGTCCGGTCTGCCATGCCGGTCCGGTCCGGTCTGGTCTGACCCTGCCTGTGACAACCCTCGTGAATGCGGAAATAAAACATACAAGCATGTGATTTAATTATCGGAAATACGGTATTTTAAAATTCTTTATACATGCAAGATAGAAAATACGAGGAGTGTCAAATATTACAAACCAAATGCAAAATACTACAAGAGACGTAGTCTCTCAAAATGTTAACAAAAGACAAGTTATTTAGCAACTAGCTAACAACGTCTAAAGGTGTTTCATCCAGGGACAACGCCCGCTAGCTCACACCTGAACCCAAAATACCAAGCAAAATGCCATCAAATCAAGCAACCTGTTCATCCATGAAAAACATGAACGCCACAGTCAGTGGGGAGTAACTCCGGGCTCTCCCAGTCATATCACATTAAACGTACATAAAAGAAAATACAAAAGTAGAAGTATGCATATATAGATATACATGTGAAATACGATAAGGATAGATAGGCAATTCAATATAAAATGATAAGAGCATATGGAATACAAATCCGAATCCATCATGTTATACAAAGACTCGGGGAAGACACTCTTAGGCACCCGAATACGCTCACTAGGGCTTGCATCTTACCGTTAGCGGTATAAGTTTAATAAGATTGAGACTCGACAAACAAACCATGCCAAGTCATGGTATGATCATGAATAATCAATCATGTAATCAACTATCCAAACACAATGACACAATGACGACATCTCTCACGGTAAATGAAACGCACTAGCACCGTGTACATGGCAAGTATGATTAAAAGGCATCCACGAGATAAACATTTCCCTAAACGCATACACGATCACATTTCGTATATGTGGACTAATTTCCTCCGGTAGGACGACGATATAAATACCCGGTCCTAGTCTAAATCTGGCAAGAATCCCGAAATCACATTTTCCGGTTCGACATGCGATAAACGTTTCGCATCCAAGACTCGATCAATCATAGACGCCGAGTACCCCAATTTCGGTCAATAATTCACGAAAGAGGCGGAAAAGAGCACAAGCCTCATAACATGCGGTACGCTACATGCAAATAACACCGCCTCGCAAGTACACAACATTTGACGGTCGGGTCGATCAACGCAAAGCGTTCGCCTACCAACAACGTCTTTGTATGCCCACTAACACATGCAATTAAGCAGTAGGATACATCCCCGTTCCGACATTCCAGCCTTACGAACGTGGAGGTAGCCAAGGGAATTAGAGTACAAAGCACATAACAAATTAGTGCTCAAACCGTAACATTTGTAAAAACTGACTCAAAGTGGGACATACCAAAAGCCGTCACAAAACATGCGATACAAGCGAATGGAATATCATATATTTGAAACTTTAATATTATAAGTCACTACGTAAAATTATACGATAAACGAACCATGCGAACTATTATAATTTACGAATTTAGAAAATTATAAGAAACAACCTCAGCAGGGTGATAGCCGGTCAGGTAAACCGGCTGCCGGCCACCCGGCTAGCACATTATGTCATACAAAAAACCAAGTGAAATGTCAGTGTGTCCCAGCCGGTCAAGGGGACCGGCTGCCGGCTACCCGACTGGGACCAAGGGAACATTACAAAAACAAGAAGGAAAATAGAGGTGTCTCAGCCGGTCGGCTGACCGGCTCCCGGTCGGCTAGCTGAGACCTATTTCATGCTTCAAAATCTACGTAACATAATAAAAATACAGCCACTGCCCCAGCCGGTGGGCTGACCGGCTGCCGGTCGGCCGGCTGGGGTCTATAATGCTCGAAAATCACCAACATTCATCCATGTTCAATATTCAACCAACATCATCTCATATCATTAATCATCCATTCTCATATGAATTCTCAACAAACAATAAGTATCATCATCAACACAATTACTAAGCTCACTAATCATATTCTAAATACGATTCCTAGCATAGAAAACACGTAAAACACGTAAATGATATCGAGTAACCCTTCACCGTTACTTTTATGCGTCTTCACTCCTCGTCAAGGTCCTCTTCAATCAAGAAGTAGTCTTTGTCGGGATCTTGAAGGTCACCACCCACAAATAGTTAATAAAAGATGAATATACTTCACCTAGAGAAAGACGGAAAGTTTGAAAAGCGAGAAAGACGGTAGTTTTATTACCAATACGGATAGAGGAAGATAAGAGGGGAAGAATAAGACGAACTTATGTGAATTTGAGCGAGAAATGAAAGAGTTATGACGATTATAAGACAGATCAAAAATGGAAGTTATACTTTTGGGGTTTTCTTAGTGAGGAAGAAAGAAATGTTGAGTTGTGTGGAAGTTAGGGTTAGGGTTAGTATAAGTAGTGAGTGAGTGAAAAAAGTCAAGAAAAGTCAAAGACGTCTCAAGACGGGATTCACTTGAAATCTCGCGTAATATCCAAATACGAACTCGGAAATTCTAAATTCGACACGGGAAATTAAATTCTAAATTAAAACTAAATTTTGCTGAAAAGTATCCGTAAAATATTTTTACTATAAAAAATAGGGTACATTTGCGGGTGTTACAATCACCCCACCTTTTAAAAAGCTTCGCCCTCGAAACTTGAGCGAAAGAAAGATATCTTAAACGAATAGACTCGGATATTTACTACGCATAGAAGCTTCCGTTTCGCAAGTCTTTTCTTCGACATTTGCACATCTCCACAAGATTTTCACTAACGGAACCACCTTACTTCTCAACTTCTTATCTTTGCGGTCTAGGATGCGGATCAGCTTCTCTTCAAAGGATAAATTCGGTTCAAGCTCTGGCATTTCCTTTTGAAAGACATGGCTTGGATCACTAACATACTTTCTCAATTGAGAAACATGGAATAGATTATGAACCTTAGCCAAATTCGGGGGCAAATCCAACTTGCAAGCAACGGCACCAATCCTTTTCACAATATCAAAGGGTCCAATGTATTTCGGGCTCAATTTACCCTTAACACCAAACCGTTTAACACCCTTCATTGGAGATACTTTCAAGAACACTTTATCTCCAACCTCAAACTCTAACGGCCTTCTTCGAATATCGGCATAAGAATTTTGACGGTCTTGAGCGGCTTTCATTCAATCACGAATGACCTTCACATTATCAACAGTCTCAACAAGAACATCGGGGCCTAAGTCACGAACATCACTCAATTGATTCCAACATATAGGACTCCAACATTTCCTTCCATAAAGAGCTTCATAAGGAGCCATCTTAATCGATGCATGATAACTGTTGTTGTAAGAAAACTCCACCAACGGTAGACTCTTTTCCCAACTAGATTGGATGTCGAGTGCACAAGCCCTAAGCAAGTCCTCTAAAGTCTGAATAGTCCTCTCGGTCTGACCATCAGTAGCGGCATGAAACGCGGTACTCATCAACAACTTACTACCCATGGCTTCTTGTAAAGCCTTCCAAAATCTCGAACAAAACCTCGGATCTCGGTTGGATATAATCTCCTTAGGAACACCATGATATCTGACAATTTCATCAACATAGGCTTTCGCTAGTCGATCTAGACCCCAGGTTTCTTTGATCGGAATAAATCTAGCACACTTGGTCAAACGATCAACAACAACCCAAACGGCATCTTTACCTCCAACGGTCCTCGGCAAAGCCATAACAAAATCCATAGAAATAGATTCCCACTTCCATAGCGGAATATCCAAAGGTTGTAGCAATCCACCGGGCCTCTTGTGTTCAATCTTCACTTGTTGGCAAGTAAGACATCTTCCAACATAAGACACAACATCACCCTTCAAGTTCGGCCACCAAAATTATAGCTTCAAGTCTTTGTACATCTTATCACCTCCGGGGTGAATAGAATAAGGGGAAAGGTGAGCTTCATCAAGAACTCGCTTCCTCAAATCAAGAGCATTAGGAACAAATAAACGGCCATGAAAACGGAGAACACCTTCATCATCAAACTTGAAATCTTTAGCTTTACCTTCAAGAAGTTTGGCTTGAATAGACTTATAGGTAAGATCACCAACTTGGCTTTCGCGGATCTCACGGAGAAACACAGGTTCGGCAGTCATAGCACCAACATGAAAAAATCTACGCTCCACGAATTCCAACTTCAACTTTCTAAACTCGGCACAAAGATCATCGGGTAATACCCGCATAGCATTCAAAGCATGAGAAGCTTTTCTACTAAGAGCATCGGCAATTACATTGGCGTTCCCTTCATGATATAATAACTCAAAATCATAATCATTCACCAATTCCAACCATCTTCTTTGTCTCATATTCAACTCTTTTTGAGTAAATATGTACTTCAAACTTTTGTGATCGGTGAATATACGACAATAAACTCCAATAAGGTAGTGTCTCCACACTTTCAAAACATGAACAACAACGGCCAATTCCAAATCATGAGTAGGATAGTTCACTTCATGAACTCTCAACTGTCTTGAATCATAAGCCACCACTTTCCTACTTTGCATAAGAACACAACCCAAACCCATCTTGGAAGCATCACAATAGACATCAAAGTCTACTCCATCTTCAGGCAAAGTCAACAACGGAGCGGTAGTTAACCTCTTCTTTAACTCTTGAAACGCAGCTTCACAAGCTTTATTCCATAGGAACTTGGTTTCCTTCTTCAACAACTGGGTCATCGGTCTAGCAAGCTTAGAGAAATCCTTGACAAATCTACGGTAACAACCAGCTAAACCAAGAAAACTTTGAATTTCTCTGATATCGGTCGGACTCTTCCAATCAACAACGGCCTCAATTTTTGAAGGATCCACCATTACACCCTCTTTAGAAATCACATGCCCAAGAAAGGACACTTTAGGTAACCAAAATTCACACTTGGAGAATTAAGCATACCACTTCTGACGACGGAGAACACCCAAAATAATCCTTAGATGAATAGCATGCTCTTCTTCGGACTTGCAGAAAATAAGGATATCGTCAATGAACACCACACACTTGTCAAGATACTCACTAAATGTGCGGTTCATTTGATCCATAAAGATAGCGGGAGCATTCATCAATCCAAATGGCATTACCTTGAACTCATAATGACCATACCTTGTACTAAAAGCGGTCTTTGGAATATCAACATCTCGAACAGGAATTTGGTGATAACCGAATCTCAAATCAATCTTGGAAAAAGTAGAAGCACCCTTTAGTTGATCAAACAAATCCTCAATTCTTGGTAAAGGATACCTATTCTTGATTGTAATCCGATTCAATTCACGATAATCAATACAAAGCCTTATAGATCCATCCTTCTTCTTCACAAAAAGAACGGGAGCACCCCAAGACGAGGCACTTGGTCGAATAAAACCCTTCTCAATCATATCATCTAGCTGCTTCCTTAATTCCTTCAATTCGGTCGGAGCCATACGGTAAGGAGCTTTGGCTATGGGCCTGGAACCAGGTACAAGATCAATAGAGAACTCAACATCACGCTCGGGAGGAATCCCGGGCAAATCCTTCGGAAATACATCAACGAATTCTCGAACAATAGGCACATCTTCAATACTTGGCAAAGAGGTAGTTGAAGAAATCACAATACACAAGTATGCTTGGTGACCCTTTCTAACCATACTTACCAATTTCATAGCGGAAATTAAAGACACATCTTTTCGGGGATGAGATCCCTTATAGGTTATTCTAACACCTAAAGGACTCTTTCAATAAATCTTTTGATCACGACACTCGAACCTAGCATGGTACAATGCTAACCAATCAATACCTAGGATTATATCGAACTCTCCTAGAGGGAACTTAAGGAGATTAGCGGGGAAGATAGAACCCGCAATAGATATTGGGACATTAGGATAAAGAGTAGAACAAGAGATAATATCTCCGGAAGGTAAGGATATGGGAGTATCCTCACTAGATGTAGGCTTGATAGATAATTTATTAGCATAAGTCGAAGACACAAAAGACATTGAAGCACAGGTATCAAAAAGAATAAGACACGGTTGCTCTAAGATGCAGAACATACCCGTAATGATCTCTGGATTAGCATCGGCTCATAACAAAGATAGAACCCTTAGGTTTAGCAGGAGGAGGAGGGGGCAACTTACGATCGGGGCAATCCTCATAACGGTGACCACCCTTTTGACAAAAGTAGCAAATATAAGGTCGGTTGGAACAAGGCACACCGGGATGGTATGGTTGTCTACAACGGTTGCACAAGCGACCTTGAGCTTGAGCCTGAGGAGCATAAGGCCTATGAGCCACATTAGAAGTAGCTCGAGGAATGAAAGGAGCGGGAGCTCTTGTATTTGCATTTGAAGGAGGACTAAATCTCCTCTTGTTAGCATAAGAGTTAGAGGAAGACGGAATAATCGGACTCTTCCCATAAACATTTGGCCTAGGAGTGAAAGAAGGAGAGGGATTATTCATCAAAGCTTCATCCCTAATAGCCTTTATGGAATTCTCGGCCCACAAGGCATCATCATATAAATCTCCGAAGAATGTAGTATTCCTCCTCACTTTACTTTGAAGAACGGCACTCAGGTTGTTGCGGTAATAGAAGGCTTGGTCCTCGTCGTCTCGGATAAGCCTCGGAGCAAAATGAGCAAGCTTGTTGAACTCCGTAGTAAAGTCTTGCGCAGACAAGTTGCCTTGCTTAAAGTCAATGAACTCCTTGAGCCTTTGTTGTTTAAGCTCTTTAGGATAGAATCTACCTTCCACTAGAGCTTTGAAACAAGCCCAATTAAAGTCCTCTTCAAGAACAGCGGTGGCACTTGTGATAGCCCACCAATTATCAGCTTCCCTCACAAGGAAGTGCTTTGCGATCCTCACCTTGTCCTCTTCACGGACTTGGTATAGATCAAACTGCTTATCTATCTCGCGGAACCAATCCGATAGCTCGGTAGGGTCCGACTCTCCACCGTAAGGTATAATCTTACTCCTAGCTATTTGTCCTGCAACCCAAGCGTAGCCTCCTTGATGGTTATCTTCCCTTCGAGGGGGAACTTGGTTGGCTAGAGCAATAGCCGCATCCTGTTGGTTCTTCAATACTTGAGTAAGAGCTTCCAACATGACATTCTCTACAACTCGTGGTCTAACTATCTTCATAAGAAACAAAAACAAATTAAGTTACTCCTATCAATTAGCATAAACAAATAGACTACCAAGTAAAGTCCTTAACTTCTACCCATATCTCATTTATTATTTCAAGGTCAAGTAGTTTAAGTTTAGGGTTCACGTGTGTGCGTCGGGAGCGATAAAGCTCTGATACCAACTGTTACAACCCTCGCAAATGCGGAAATAAAACATACAAG
Source organism: Heliosperma pusillum (assembly GCA_022085475.1). Classification (NCBI taxonomy): domain Eukaryota; kingdom Viridiplantae; phylum Streptophyta; class Magnoliopsida; order Caryophyllales; family Caryophyllaceae; genus Heliosperma; species Heliosperma pusillum. Next base: position 17,937 of record JAIUZE010049774.1, read on the forward strand.
CATGTGATTTAATTATCGGAAATATGGTATTTTAAAAACCTTTATACATGCAAGATAGAAAATACGAGGAGTGTCAAATATTACAAACCAAATGCAAAATACTACAAGAGACGTAGTCTCTCAAAATGTTAACAAAAGACAAGTTATTTAACAACTAGCTAAGAACGTCTAAAGGTGTTTCATCCAGGGACAACGCCCGCTAGCTCACACCCGAACCCAAAATAACAAGCAAAATGCCATCCAATCAAGCAACCTGTTCATCCATGAAAAACATGAACGCCACAGTCATTGGGGAGTAACTCCGGGTTCTCCCAGCCATATCACATTAAACGTACATAAAAGAAAATACAAAAGTAGAAGCATGCATATATAGATATACATGTGAAATACGATAAGGATAGATAGGCAATTCAATTTAAAATGACAAGAACATATGGAATACAAATCTGAATCCATCATGTTATACAAAGACTCGAGGAAGACACTCTTAGGCAACCGAATACACTCACTAGGGCTTGCATCTCACCGTTAGCGGTATAAGTTTGATAAGATTGAGACTCGACAAACAAACCATGCCAAGTCATGGTATGATCATGACGACATGTCTCACGGTAAATGAAACGCACTGGAAATCGTGTACATGGCAAGTATGATTAAAAGGCATCCACGAGATAATAATTTCCCTGAACGCATACACGATCACATTTCGTATATGTGGACTAATTTCCTCCGGTAGGACGACGATATAAATACCCGGTCCTAGTCTAAATCTGGCCAGAATCCCGAAATCACATTTTCTGGTTCGACATGCGATAAACGTTTCGCATCCAAGACTCGGTCAATCAATAGACGCCGAGTACCCCAAATTCGGTAGATAATTCACGAAAGAGGCGGAAAAGAGCACAAGCCTCATAACATGTGGTACGCTACATGCAAATAACACCACCTCGCAAGTACACAACATTTGACGGCCGGGTCGATCAAGCAAAGCGTTCGCCTCCCAACAACGTCGTCGTATGTCCACTAACACATGCAATTAAGCAGTAGGATACCTCCCCGTTCCGACATTCCAGCCTTACGAACGTGGAGGTAGCCAAGGGAATGAGAGTACAAAGCACATAACAAAATAGTGCTCAAACCGTAACATTTGTAAAAACCGACTCAAAGTGGGACATACCAAAAACCGTCACAAAACATGCGATACAAGCAAATGGAATATCATATATTCGAAACATTAATATTATAAGTCACTACGTAAAATTATACGATAAACGAACCATGCGAACTATTACAATTTACGAATTTAGAAAATTATAAGAAACAACCTCAGCAAGGTGCCAGCCGGTCAGGTGGACCGGCTGCCGGCCACCCGGCTAGCACATTATGTCATACGAAAAACCAAGTGAAATGTCAGTGTGTCCCAGCCGGTCAAGGGGACCGGCTGCCGGCTACCCGGCTGGGACCAAGGGAACATTAGAAAAACAAGAAGGAAAATGGAGGTGTCTCAGCCGGTCGGCTGACCGGCTGCCGGTCGGCCGGCTGAGACCTATTTCATGCTTCAAAATCTACGTAACATAATAAAAATACAGCCACTGCCCCAGGCGGGGTCTATATTGCACGAAAATCACCAACATTCATCCATGTTCAATATTCAACCAACATCATCTCATATCATTAATCATCCATTTTCATATGAATTCTCAACAAACAATAAGTATCATCATCAACACAATTACTAAGCTCACTAATCATATTCTAAATACGATTCCTAGCATAGAAAACACGTAAAACACGTAAAACACGTAAATGATATCGAGTAACCCTTCACTGTTACTTTTATGCGTCTTCACTCCGCGTCAAGGTCCTCTTCAATCAAGAAGTAGTCTTTGTCGGGATTCACTAAGTTAGGGTTAGGGTTAGTATAAGTAGTGAGTGAGTGGAAAAAGTCAAGAAAAGTCAAAGACGTCTCAAGACGGGATTCACTTGAAATCTCGCGTAATATCCAAATACGAACTCGAAAATTCTAAATTCGACACGGGAAATTAAATTCTAAATCAAAACTAAATTTCGCTGAAAAGTATCCGTAAAATATTTTTACTATAAAAAATAGGGTACATTTGCGGGTGTTACACTGCCGGTCCGGTCTGGTCTGACCCAACTAGTCCGGTCGAAAATTTGTACAACCCTAGTTATGGTTATGTTAATTCGGGGGGGGGGGGGACTGTCTATGTTAATTGATTTTATGTAGCCGATCCTTAAGACTTTTCAAAGGCATCTACGATGTGACACCCAACGATTTAGCAATAAAGTAAACACATAGATTTGCAACGGAAAAATACGGGATTTTAAAAACTTTAAAAGCAAAACCGCGAATGTCACTATAATATAAAACCAAAACTTAATTTAATAAATCGTTTATACAAATTATATCTTAAATAAATACAAAGGACATCGATCCCTTGATAAAACACAGTAAAGATAATAATCTAATATAAACTACACGCTACGGGTGAATCGCTGTAAGAACAACGCTCGCTAGCTCACTCGCCAAAACCCCATGCAAACACCAACCTGTAACATGTTCATTCATTAAAAATGAATGCCACAGTAAGTAGGGAGTAGCTCAGAGTTCTCCCAGCGATATCACATCAAAACGCACATAAATAAGCATATAATTACGTGTCATCAAGTAAACATATATATACCATGCCAGATGTGAGAATAGCATTATGATAATAACAATATACGAGTAGAGGAAACCATCATCCATCATCATCATGCAATACAAGACTTGGGGAAGACTCCCCTTGGCAACCATATAGATCACTAGGGCTTACATCTCACCGTTAGTGGTATATACTTGATAAAATATAGACTCGGCATACAAACCACGTCAAGTCATCCATCGGTCACAAAGAGTCAACACATATAGGCATCCATCCAAACATACGATCATGGTAACATACTCTCTCACGGTTAATGACACGCGCTAGCACCATGTACATAGCAAGTATGATCAATACAGGTCCACGGGATAAACAATTCCCTGAACCATACACGATAAACGTTTCGTATATGAAAGACTCATTCCCTCCCGGTAAGACGACGATAATAATACGGTCCTAGTCTAAACCTGGCCAGACTCTCGGAATAAACATGTTCCGATTTGACATGCGAAAAATATTTCGTATCCAAGACTCGGTCAAACACAGAAGCCGAGTACCCCAAATTCGGTCACAACTACATGAAAGAGGCGGAAAGAGCACAAGAATCATAATCAAGCGGTACGCTACAAGCAATGACACCACCTTGAAAGGATACGACATTTGACGGTCGGGTCGATCAACGGATTGCGTTCACCTCCCAATAACGTCGTCATATCCCCACTAAAACATGCATACAAGCATTAAGGATACACCTCCTCATTCCGAAATTCCAGTCTAACAAGCAAGGAGGTATAGCGGGGGAAATGAGAGTTCAAAGCACTCGACAAGTAGTGCTCAAATCAAATACATAAGGTAGGACCGACTCAAGAGGGGACATATCAAAAACCGTCACGAAACATGTGATATAAGCATGATATAAATGTAACAATGATAAACATGAGACAGAACGTGATTACATAAGCATTAGACCAAGTTTAAGAAGTATAATGAATAAGAAACATAAATCTCATCTCAAAACAACAAGTTTGGAAACTAACTAAAACAAGGGTCCACTTCAAACAGTCATAAGTAGAGTTCTAAACATGAAAATGCCGAAATTCCAAATGGAGGAGATATATTATCCTCTTAAGGTTCCACCGGTAGGTCAGAAGCCCAAAACAAGAAAGTAACTAAGGAGATATGACCATTTTACGAAAATGGGTCAGTACAGGAAAACTGCAGTCGTCACGACCGTGACTTGTATGTCACGACCGTGACTTGTATGTCACGCTCGTGACAGGAGTTTCACGACCCTGACTTTCATGTTACGCACGTAAAAGTTCTGTCACGCAAAGGTATTGGTTCTGCCTCTTATTTCACGCCCGTGACATATAGGTCACGCCCGTGACTTGGGTCGAGACAGCTCTTCTTTGTTCTAAACTCAACCATGGCTTCCACAAAATAGATTCTCACACAAGTTTAACAACAATGAATGATTGAAACCAACAACATATATGTAACCTTGCATAATATTAACATAAAATAAGCATATGAGATGAATTAAACATATAAATGAGTAATAAACACTTATTCATGTGAAATCAACACAAATAATTCATCTTTCACTAGTAGATACAACAATTAACACATAAAATACATATTGATATCGGTAACCCATCACCGTTACCTCGATTAACACTTCAAATCCTCGATTCCCAAGCTACCCATCAACCCACAAGAATCCCTTGACCCAAAATCTTCAAAGTAGTTCAGACCGAAATTTCTGGAAATCGGTCTTAAAAGAGGGTTAAAAGTTTCGATCTTTTATTGGCTAGAAAGAAAGAGGACAGTGAGAGGATTCCGAAACATTAAACGGAATCGAATTTGGTTAAGAAACGAAGAAGTTATGTCCGTCTTAAGTTTAGATCTAGAAAATGGGTTTTATAAAAAGTTGGAGGAAATGGGTATTTTATGGTATGAAAATGAAGAGAAGGAAGAGAGGAGAAGATGAATGTAAAAATCATCGCGTTTCGTTGAGAGACGGAGAAATGACATCCGTCTTAAGATTTTAAAGTAATGGAGTTTTAATGGTGTTTTGTGTTGAGGAAGAAGAAAGAGAAGGAGAAGAAATGTTGCTGAAAGTTGAGGAGGAAGGAGGAGATATTTGTTGGGTCTATTTTTAGAAGATGAATAATAAAAGATCCAAATTTCATATTGGGTCAACTCACCTGGATTTTCGCGCAGAATCCGATTACGATCTCATAACGGACTGAAAAGCGACGGTTTCTACCCAACTAAACTACATTCTATTTAACATTAGTTTAAAGCCACGAAATCATAAATTATCGGCTTAAAATATTTTAACTAATAAAAGACGAATTTATAAAATTTACGACTTTAGTAAATTATTCATTATTATAAAATCTGGGGTGTTACATACGAGGTGACAAAAAGCATGTGATGCTAAATGACAAGAAGCACGTTATTTGGTACGTGAAGGTGCCATCTGAAAAAAGAAAGAAGCATATGAAAGATGTTTGAGAAACTTTTTGCAAGGAACATGATTTGCAAGTTGATGATTACTTAGAGTCTAAGTAAGAGAAAAACTTGTTTATTGATATCATCATATATTTTATTAAACCATTATTGCTTCAAATAAGATAACTCCTCCATAAGGAGGAGGTGGATAATGATTGATGATCTAAAATTTTAACAAAATGTTTGATACGACGTTTAGTATTTACCAATGACTTATAACGAACAATCTTTAAAGATGAATCATTATGGTAGTTGTAGATACCTCGAATCTACACCTTCCGCTAACCACCCAGTGATGATTAGGCCGCATGTTTGGTATGCGAAATGATTTGTGACAATTTGTAAGTTTATCGTCAAGTGATAGCTCAAATAGTTTTGTCTATGCCTTGGTCGTCATCTACGTGCTGTTACGGTTGTTTTGACAGTCATTAGTTTCATTTTGGAGTGCGGGTCAAAAACCGGTTCATTTTCTATAAACCGTCTTAAAACTCCGAGTCAGAACACGCATAAATATTTTGAATATTTTATTAATATTTCAAATTCTATTTTTTTATAAAATATATCTCATATCTTTTAAAAGGGAAGTATAGATCTACCACAATTCTTCTTCCGTGGTAGGAAACCTCTGGGGAAGAGGAGCATCATCTGCTGCGCCTCTTCCACAACTGTTTTCTCTGTTTTCGGAATATTTTATAGATTTCTTTCTGACGAGGCTAATTTCACGTGTCGTTAAATCCGCTAATTAGCTACGATCAAATAACAATTTATATCTCCTAAACAAACACAAACTACCTTAGATAAAGGTAGTAAATGGTAAGAATAGGGTCGAACCAAGAGAAGGCGGGATTAACTAAATTAACTAAATCTAAACTCTTGCTAAAAACCAATTAACAAAACTAATTACTCTAATCACAAATTAAGACATTAAATGCTAATAATCACAAACAATGATATTCACAATGAAAAAACATGTAGATTAACATATAAGAAGAAATTTGGTTAAAAAGATGACTCACATTGAAACATGAAATTCTAGGCTAGACAATAGAACAAACACCTTCTATGCAAGAAATCAAATATGAGAAAAGTATTTAGTGCAATTATCCCAAGTAACACAACAATTAGCAAAGTAAAGACTCTTCATTTCCTCTCTTCTCTAGTTATTTAATACAAGTTTCTAAGAAATTAGTCAACATGGATTAAATCAACCAAGAATGACCCTTTACACCCCAATTTACACCCATTAAAACATGAGCCCAAATAAAAAATGCAAGCTTTAAGAACAAAACCAAAGAAACAAGCTAGAATCATGTAATAAAACATTAAACCATGTTCTAATCACACAATATACCAAATTCCACCTAAAAGATTCCAACTTTAAACCAAAGTTGCAATCTTTCAAGGTTGCTTCAACAATACCAAGACAAATTAACCAAATTTATCTAGACAAAGCACTAATTAAACAAACAATTGCTAAGATGGTTAGTCTCAATAATAATTCATTCAACAATGGAAAATAAACATGAGAAAATAACATTAACTAAAGAGGAAGAGATTCAAAGAGTCTTACAATAATAAAGGTGTAAACTTGTTCAAATTACACCAAGTACTTGAAGGATTAGCCTTCCATTAATAATAAATTACAACCCAAATAATAATAAGTTCAACTAAAAGATACCCAAAAGATGAAGAACAAAGTATGAGATTCAATTATTATATGAGAGTATGTGTTGTGTTCTTCCTCCCTCTCTCTTCTTTTGTTGCTCTTTTATACCCTTGCCTCTCGGAAACCTAGGGGCCTTGAGATTTGGGCTTCAAAGAACAAGAAGGCGGAAAAATAGTCGCGTACCAGCAGTGTCGGACGCTGGCAGCGCCGATGGACGCTGACGGCGTAACAGGACGTCGGCCGCGTCGTGTGGCGCGGTCAGCGTTTCAGCCTGTTTTTGCGAGAGCCATATCTCTCTCGTTTCTTGGTCATTTGGGGCGGGCAACCTACCGTTGGGAAGCTAAGAGGATAAGATATCACCTCCACTTGGGCTTACATCGATACAAGCTCTAGAACTAAAGATATACCCGTTTGAAGTTGACCCTTGGAAAATCGATACTTCAAATCTTCATTTTTGGTCTTGTTTTTGCATGCCAATGATTCCAAAATGACACACAGCAACCAAAACCTCACAAATGTGCACCTTATTGGCATACATTTCAATTCTTAACATCAATCACCTTCCAAAATAATCAAATTAAATGAAATTACAACAAAAGACTAAGAGAAGTACTTAATACAAAAGGAGTACTAAAGACCCATAAGTTAACATTAATAAGTAACTAAATTACCCTAAATGACATGACTCAATTTGATGTTATCACTTTCCGTGATCGAGTTATTCCAAATTTCTTCGATATCTCCCTATGTAAGGAGAGGTTCGTGCTCACTTTCAAGGCACGCGAGTGTTCCGCCCCTTCTTTCTCTCTATTTGCATCCTAGACCTTGCTCTAAGCATTTTGACAACTACGTGCTTGATCAATCAACTTAATTAATCGATCGTTCCTCTTGCGTGGGCACTTTCTTTACATTCGAGTCGAGTTGTCGCTAAATCGATAACTATAGTTCATATCTCGTTTCGTCAACATGTAAGTCTGAGGGTGTTTAATACCATATTTTTTATTGTATTTTATTTTAATTAATGTAAGATTCATGTCGGAAGCATGTCAAAATTGTTTTCATATCTTTTCTTTAGTCTTCCTTTATTAAGTTTGTTTGACTTAAATCCCTAATAATCGATATTAGTGGGCTTTTATCATCTATCAATTTTTTGTCTTTAGAGGTTAGATCCGTCTATATTTAGTCTCTAGATTCGCCTTTGATATAGTTGTTATAATTAATACGACTTAAATAACTTAAATTCAACTTGTAGATCATTAATAAACCGTAAATCATCAACGAACACTAACTGGTCGCCATTCTGGCTTCACAGCAAGAACCCAATTCAGGAACAAACGCAGAGAGTGATGTGCCTCTTCCAAAGACGCACCTCCTACTGCGCCTGTTCCGGGTTGGTTTCTGACTCTGAACTTCCTGGTTCGATTTGACGTAGTTTAATTAGTTAGTTAAACTGACAATTATTCGTATTATCAGTGCTAATCTGATTTCGTTTAGTTTCATTAATTCTTTTCTTTCTTTCAATTAATCTTTCAAACATATTCCCGACATAGATACCATATTCGTTGTAATTAGTTGTAATATTTATTTTATAGTTCTTTTTAATCATTGTATGATTTAATTACTTGTGTTCTCACATGTCAATCAATCCTAAATCCTACTTCGACCTAATTAATTGCCAAATTACATGTCAACCGACATAGTTTTAGCTCACATGTTAGGATTGAGACGTGGATGTTGCATTTCATGCATATAACCGACAACACATCGATAACAGAAGAGTTTCCCTAATCATTAGTAGAGGCCGCTACCGAGGCGGGCGAGATTAGGTGTTCGATCAAAAGAACTTCCTATACGTACCCTCACCCCTTACTCGAGATCTCTGTGAACATCTGTGTTCATTGGTATCCACGAGAGTCATTCTAGACATAGAATGCTAAGGTAACGAGTTCTTAGTGTTCATGTCATTCCTTTGTGTCTTGACATGACATAAAGTATTCAAACGGTTCCAACTTCGCACAAACGTTGGTGGCGACTCCGCAAATGCGTGTTTTCACGCTTGTCCCTTGTTTCTCCAGCCGTGGTACCCCGTGCACCACAGTTTTGGAAAGGATCGCGAAACCCTTGTATCACAGTAGTAGGCAATGAATCGAGAAGAGTTTAGCAATGACTTTGTTTTTACCGTGATACCTATAAATCTATCTATATTCTTAAAAGAGGAACTTTTTGAACGATATTAGTCTCCAAGTTTAGTAAACTGCATCGATTATTTTAGTAAATAAATTCCTCTATTTCCTCGATTTATCTTAAGTGAAATAGAGACATACTAGGAATCTGATTACCAACTAATATAACTTTTAAGTTAATGAAGAATGTAAAACACAAGCATTATAATTAGTGTAAGTGTTCTATTACGCATAAAACTCATATCATATGGAGTATAATTATACGATATAGCTACATCCATATTATATGGAGTATTGATTAATGTAAGTGTTCTATTAATCATAAAACTCATCACCAACAACCATTACGATTACTTAATTGATGATGGCCATGTTTAATAATCAACGGAATAATATTAGTATAATTATATTGCAAAAGCATATTTTAAATGGTAATTAATTAGCAGAATTAGTTTAAATGTTTCGTGATTAACAGGTTAAAATTAAAAGTAAGTAAACATTTCTATTTAGAATATGCTACACTCAAATTAGCATATTAATTGGTCAAAATGCTAAAAGACTTATTTCTAAAAATCACCAATGTGTTGTTGACCAATCATCCCCGATATTAGTCATTCCTACATAATACTATCATCTAGTGGTAAATATTGTGCGAGAACGTCTTACGTTGTAGTACTGAAAGAAAAATAGATCTCTAATAAGGCGGAATAAACAAAAATATTGTGCTAATTATTAGAAAATAAAAGATAGAAATATTCTTACAAGTAATAATCGATGATAACTTGAGTTAAAGGATTGACAAATTGTACAAGTACAATTGTTTTTGTGGCTCCCTCTTGAGATAGAACCCTCTATCGATAGTCCACGTAGTAATGATTAAGAATAGATGCTAGTCTAATACTAGTGTGACTGTGTGAGATGTTTTTAATGGTTTCTATTAGAAAAGAAAAGAACAAATTTTATTTCTTTTCTTATAGGTTATACGTTTAACCAAGAGTAAGAGAACTGCATTTCTCAATTTCTCAACCACCTAATTATTCATAAGGAAAAAGAATCAGAATTCTCTAATTTTCTTAAATAAAGCCAACAATCAAGGGATTCCAAACCATCTTGATTATTTTCCCTCGTAATAATATTTTGAAGGAAATATGATACTTATTAATTATGTCACACATAATAATAAGTCGGTCCATATAAAAGTCTCACCGCGTCTGAATCAATATTTTAACACCCCTATACACCAAGGTACTTTACAAGACCCCCTGAACACATGTGAGTGCTACCATCTCGGTTGGCCGATGTAGTAAATATCACAAGAAGCAATAAAGAAACATCATTTATTTAATCAACTTTTAAATGTCAATATACAATCCCAAAACAAATGGCATACCATATGACCAAAATCAAACTCAACAACGATATCGTGTTAATAAATAAATAACAATGTTCAAACATAATGAAATGACTTCTAATTGTTCAAGACTCCAAACGACAAGAGGAAACTAGACACAATACGGTGATCCCATCCGCGATCCCACACAATGCTTACGATTACTTGCGATTACCTGCTCACCATCCCCCCAATGGATCATAGCAATTATATAAAACAATAGAAGGGTTAGTATTTGCATATACAGACTAACGCACAAGATACGCACAAGGAAAAAGAGAAACCGGAGGGCCACCGTAGCGGTTAGCTCAGTAGACTCAGGTTACCATCCCTGCTCTACAAAACCACCTATTGACTCTGGACCGCAGCCACATGCGTCGAACTTCCATCTCGCTATAGAAAGATAACCCGGAACATTAATGTGTACATCCCTCACGTGGCAGGAAAACCACGGGGGAGAACTCGGGGCGTGATCCGTCTCCCATTGGAATCACCAAACCATAGTAACCATCGACAACAACCCCAATCTCCATCATTGTCACCACAGTGACCATCATCATCAATCACATATCAATAATCATAATAACATATTAACAATCTCATGTCATCAATTAGTAATTCAAATAATGAGTAGGGAAACCCTACCTTATAGCAATTTCATGTATAGAAAAGCAAAGCATTCAAAAGTGTTCCTCTACGAAGTCCCCTCCTATACAATCCATAGTCATTCAATTAACATCCAAATTCCCCTTTTCCCCCACTCAATTAGGGTAAACAATATAATACAACAATCACAATTAAATATACTTACCCAAATCAATCAATCGACGAAGAAAAGGTTGTACCCGACACGAGATGATCAAGGTTTCTTGAGGAGTTTGAGAGGATATGATATTTAGGGTTTGTGTTTAAGACGTAAACTGTTTTTAATGAAAACTAATCCTCTGAATGACCCCTTAATCATCCGTCCGACTAAATCCTGAAAACCGTCGTACTCGGTCGAGTACAACATGTACTCGGTCGAGTACGACTCGGCCGAGCCGCCTATACACAGAAATACGGAGTATTACAGTCTTCCCTCCTTCAGAACAAACTTCGTCCTCGAAGTTCACAACTAACCATCAACACAAGACACAACACATCAACAACACATATGCTACACATATGCCACAACAACACGTATGCTTACTAGACATATGTCACAACAACACACAATAACACATAACACATAACAACGCATATGACACATATGCTAATTCATCACTAACCACTAACACACCCAAGACAAAACTAGCAAAATGCAACTACCTCCTTCCCCCCTTAAAAACAAGGTTACTCCCTTGTAACAGAACATACCTTTTCAAACAGATGCAGGTACTTCTCCTTCATTGTAGCTTCAAGGTCCCAAGTTGCTTCCTCCACATTATGGCTATACCATAATACTTTAAGTAGCGTCGTCTCTCCATTCCGGGTCTTGCGCACCTTTCGGTTTAAGATCTTCTCTGGCACTTCAACATAAGTGAGTGCCTCATCCAGCTCGATAGTCTCGGCCTCAAGAACATGAGATGGGTCACTCACATACTTCCTCAACTGCGAAACATGGAACATGTTATGGACCCGATCAAGAGCAGGTGCTAAGGCCAAACGAGGAGCCACCTCTCTGATCCGATCCAAAATCTCATAGGGACCTATAAATTTCTGGCTCAGCTTGCCCCTCTTCCCAAATCTCATCACCCCACGCATATGTGGAACCTTTAAAAGGACTTTGTCACCCACCTGGAACTCAATATCCCGACGTTAAAGATCTGCATAGAACTTTACTTTCTCGATCATGTCATGAACCATCTAGGGTTGAAGAACTAGCGCCTCAGAACTGTCGTCCTAACAAACCGGACTCCTGCATTTCCTCCCATATAAGGCCTCAAACGGTCCCATCCTAATACTAGAATGATAGCTGTTATTGTAGGAAAACTCTATCAAGTATAACTTATCTTCCCAGCTCCCACTAAAAGATATCATACAATCCCTCAACATGTCCTCTAAGGCCTTGATCGTCCTCTCTGTCTGGCCATCCGTCGCAAGATGAAATGCTATACTCATAAGTCCCCATCAACTCTTACAACTCCTTCTAGAATTTAGAAATGATCCTTGCATCACGGTCAGAAACTATATCACTCGGCACCCCATGCAGCTTCACCACATGCATCCTATAAGCCAACGCGAGCTCAATCTTGCTCCAAGTATCCTTCATCGGCACAAAATGGCTGACTTGGTCAACCAATCCACAACCACCCAAATCATGTTATTCCCCTTACCTGATCTCGGATGTGCCACCTCAAAGTCCATGGATATAGACTCCCATTTCCACTCCGTCACCTCTAAGGACTGAATCTTACCATGCGGTCTTCTTTGCTCCCCTTTGACTCGCTGACATACCAAACATCTAGCAACAAAGTCAGCTACTTCCTTCCTCATTTCCGGCCACCAGAAAGTCTTCTTCATGTCTTTGTATAACTTATCCCCACCCGGATGTACCGAATAAGGAGTACAATGAGCCTTAGTCAAAATCACCTTCTTCAACCATGGATCGTTCGGTACACACCAACGACCCTCAAACCTCAAGCTCCCGTCACCATGAATCAAAAATCTAGGAGTAGTACACTCCTCTAGTCCCTTCTTCCATAGCTAAATCTTCGGATCCTCTAACTGCTTGTTCCTAATATCATCATATAACTCGGGCTCAATCATCAGGTCACTAGCAGCATCCCTCTTTCTAATCACATGAATCCCCATCTTTGCTTCCTCATCTTTCAATTTGATTAAATACATCGCCGTGCACAAAGAAGGTACACTCTTCCGACTCAACGCATCAGCAACTACATTTGCCTTCCTCTTATGGTAGATGATCTCCATATCATAATCCCGAATCAGCTCCATCCACCGCCGCTGCCTCATATTCAGCTCCGTCTGGGTATAGATGTATGTAGTTCAGATTCTTATGATCCGAAAACACCTTAAAATTGGCACCATATAAATAGTGCCTCCAAATCTTCAGCGCGAACACCACCACACCAAAATCTAGATCGTGGGTGGGGTAGTTCTCCTCATAAGGCTTCAGCTGTCTTGACGCATAAGCATTCACTTTCCCATTTTACATCAACACAAACCCCAAGCCACACTTTGATGCATCCGTAAATACCTCAAAATTCTCACGCACCTAAGGTAATGCTAACACATGAGCTGTGGTCAAACGCTCCTTTAATGTCTGGAACGCTATCTCACAACTCTTATCCCAACAAAACCTGTTCTCCTTCCTCATCAACGTCGTCATAAGTCTACCTATCTTTGAGAAGACCTTCACGAACCTCCTATAATACCCAGGGAAACCCAGAAAACTTCTCACCCCTGCCACATTCTTTGGTGCCTCCTAGTTAGATACCGCCTCAATCTTACTCAGATTCGGCATTACCCATTCCTTTGATATCACATGCCCCAAGAAGGCCACCTTCTTTAACCAGAACTCGGATTTAGATAACTTGGCGTACAACTGGTTATCCCTCAAAATCTGCAGCACGATCCTCAGATGCTCTGCATGCTCCTCATTAGTCTTAGAATAGAGCAAGATGTCATCAATGAACACAACCACGAACGTGTCCAAATATGGACTAAAGATACGGTTCATAAGGTCCATGAACACTGCCAGTGCATTAGTCGACCCAAACGGCATCACCACGTACTCATAATGCCTATACCTCGAACGAAACGCCGTCTTCGGAATGTCACCATACTTCAGCCTTAGCTGATGATACCCCGGCCTCAAATCTATCTTTGAAAACACCCCAGCTACACTCAACTAATAAAAAAGACCATTGATCCTTGGTAATGGATACCAATTCTTCACCGTCACATGGTTCAGCTTGCGGTAATCAATGCATAACCGTAAGCTACCATCCTTCTTCTTCATAAACAACACTGGCGCACCTCACTGCAATACACTAGGTCTAATGTATCCCTTGTTCAGTAACTCGTTTAACTGCTTCTTTAACTCCTCAAACTTCTTTGGTCCCATACGATACAGGGCCTTAGAAATCGGTCCCGTACCCAGCTTCAGCTCCAAGCTAAAAGCAACATCTCTCTTCGGAGGTAATCCCGGTATCTCATCTGGAAAAACATCATCGAACTCGCTCCTACCTCAATCTGGTCTGCTGTCGGCTCCTCCACTCGGGTATCCCGCACATGACACAAGATCATAGGATAACCCTTCCTCAGTTAAGTCTTCAATGTAATAGGTCCTATCAACTTCACCTTAGGCTTCACCACGAACCCTCGGTATGACACTCTAACCCCCTTCGGCCCCTTAACGACACCTTGTTTTGATGACAGTCTATTTTATCTTTAAATCTACCCAACCAGTCCATCCCGACAATTACTTCAAATCCATCTAACAGGAACTCAAACAAGTCAGCATGGAAGTTCACCTCCCCTACAATTATGGACACTCCTCTATACAACCTACTGCCTGATACAGACTACCCAGAAGGTATAAATACCTCATCATTTATAGACTCACTACCTTCCAACCCCAACAACATAGCATGACCCTTAAAATGAAATAAAAGGGTTGCCGCCGAAGAGAATAATACAAACAAATGAACATTATTAACAAGAAAAGTACCGGTAACCACCTGAGCGTTCACTTCTACTGCTTGCTTTCCCATTTCAAAGAAATTACTACTGTTCTTCTGGCCACCACCCTGAACGGTGCTCGGTGATGCTACAGTCTTCAAAGCCGAACTCTGGTTTTCCCAATTGTTGTTGTTGTTGTTGTTGTTGTTGTTGTTGTTGTTGTTGTTGTTGTTGTTGTTGTTGTTGTTGTTGTTGTTGTTGTTGTTGTTGTTGTTGTTGTTGTTGTTTTGTTGTTGTTGTTGTTGTTGTTGTTGTTGTTGTTGTTGTTGTTGTTGTTGTTGTTGTTGTTGTTGTTGTTGTTGTTGTTGTTGTTGTTGTTGTTGTTGTTGTTGTTGTTGTTGTTGTTGTTTGTTGTTGTTGTTGTTTGTTGTTGTTGTTGTTGTTGTTGTTGTTGTTGTTGTTGTTGTTGTTGTTGTTGTTGTTGTTGTTGTTGTTGTTGTTGTTGTTGTTGTTGTTGTTGTTGTTGTTGTTGTTGTTGTTGTTGTTGTTGTTGTTGTTCTGCCTCATATGACCACCAAAGCGATTGTAGCCGCGGCCGGTTCTACTTTGGCTTCCCTGCCGGTTCCATGAACCTTCAGGCCGATTACTAGCCATGTTCTGCGAGTAGCTCCGCTGAGATGAGGATTGGTTACCCCCATCTCCTCCTGATGATGGACACTCGAATCTCTTGTGGCCCACACTGCCACAACCATAAAACTTTGGTTTGGAGACCTCACTAGTAGCTCTATAACCATTTCCCCCAGACTGGTGTTCTCCACGGTAGCCTCCACCACTAGAATAGGATCTGGCCTACGAATATTTGTCCTTCTTGTAGGTAGAGTTACCTCCACCCTCGCTTGTTGCCTTCCTCTTCCCACTTTCCATTGCCTCTCTCGCCTCCTTGGTCATAACCGCCAACCTCTCAGCCTGTCCTTCTTTCTCATAAGCCTCCTTAAGGTCATTAGCCACCGACAATGGTAGCTTGTTCATGACCCTAAACACGAAGCACTTCAAGAACTTCTCAGCTAGGGACTTCTGACTCCATTTCATCTCATCGGCGTAGCTCGCCAACTCTGTGAACTTGTTGTAGTACTCAATCGTAGTTATCTCCTCAGTCATTCGAAAGGACTCGAATTCGGATTTCAACATTCCCCTCACATGCTCGGGAACAAACTCCAGCCTCATCTCCGTCTTGAAATCCCTCCAAGAAATTGCCTACTCTCCTTCGCCCACATAGAATTCCTTCATAGATGTCCTTTCTCTGAACCACCACTTCTCCGCGTGACCCCTCAGGTAGAACGCGGCTTGATGTACGCATAGCTCCGCTGGTCAGTAGACCACCTCAAAGATACTCCCCATCTCGCGATGCCACTCATCTAGTAGATGCAGCGCACCAGTACCCTCAAAGTTAGTGGGTTGGTGACGAGCGATGGCAGTGCTGATGGCAGTAGCACTAACTACCACCTCCCGATTTCCACCCACAGTCTTAAGGGCCTAAGTTAGCGCCTTATTATGTTCGACGAGTCTGGCGACCTCTTCAGCACTATACTCTAAAGTTAAAACTGACGCACTAGCTCTCGTTGCAGGCATGATATCTTCAATAAGAATGGCAAACGTAAGCACAAGCCTACGGCCAAAAACGGAGAACGGTCCTGATATAAAAATACTCGCTCGAGTGCAACAAGCCACTCGGTCGAGTCAAGCTTACTCGATCGCGTACTACAGGTACTCGATCGAGTACTCCAAATATAGATTCCAATTAACATTCAGGGTTCCTTACTCGATCGAGTCCAAAATGGCACTCGGTCGAGTCACACATACTCGATTGAGTCTCAACATACACTCGATCGAGTGAACAAGATCACTATTCGTACAAAATATACATGAACTTGTGCTCGGTCGAGTCATAATGGTACTCGGTCGAGTCTCTCATACTCGGCCGAGTGTCACTATGCACTCGGTCGAGTTACTATTCTCAGCATTTAAATTTCCACATCAACTCCCTTAACTCAATCTAGTGTTAAGGTACTCGGCCAAGTTGCCCCTACTCGATCGAGTACCCTACCCTCACTCGGTCGAGTACCCTGCCCCCACTCGGTCGAGTCATGCAATAGTACAACCCCGTATATCAATTATCATACATACTTACATATATAACAATTTGTATCAAATTCTTCATGCTTAAATATATTAATTATTCAGCTTGTATTAATTTCATTTATATATATATATATGGGTTCAGGTAAGTCCCTTAATTTAGGTGAGTCCCTAAGTCCTTATCTAGACCATTAGATTTAACAAATCAAGGGTCAAGATTAAAACAAAAAAACAAGGGATGATATAAAACCATCCAAAACACAACCAAACCTTAATCACTTCAACAAAACCTACCCACTTTTTCTCTCACTTCTCTCTCTTCCTCTCATCTCTCTACAATTTTAGATTTAAACCCACCACCACCAAGCTCACGACTACCACCACGTCCCTCAGCCTCCCTCATACACTCCTCTTCAACCGGCCTCCTCGTTCACCTCCCTCTCCCCGTCGGCCACCTCGGCCTCCCTCCTCCACCACGCCTCCTGCCTGCTCCTCCTTCTCTCGTGGCCCTCCTCCTCCTCCTCCTCCACGTCCCTCCTCCTCCTTCTCCTCCCTTCCTCCACTCGCCGGCTTCTCTTCCTCCACCTGCTCAATTTTCTTTTAGATATGTTTTTTTTTGTATATTTTCGATGGTGGTGTGGTTGTTGGTAGTTGGTAGTGGTTTTTGGTTAGAGAGCAAGGGGTTCGGTGACTGTGGTGGCGATGGCGGTTTGTGGGCTTCATTAATGGGGTGGATGTTGGTGGTGTTGTTATTGATGGGGCCGCCTTTAACTAAAGTTACACACAAAACTGACACAAGTTAAACAAAAACTGACCAAAGTTACACAAAAACTGACCAAAGTTACACAAAAACTGATAACAGTTACACATAAACTAATAAATGTTACACAGAAAATAACAAAAGTGACACATGAATTGACCAAAGTTACATAAAAATTGACTAAAGTTACATAAAATTATATAAATTCAAATTAGTAGATTGAAAAATGAACTAAAGTTACATAACATTAGATTAAAGTTACATAAAAATTTACAGAAGTTACGTAACATTGGAATTAAGTTACAATGTCACTTAAAATTTAATAAAATTTGGCTAAGGTTAAGTAAAATACGAAATTCAAAATCAAATTATCTTCTATAATCTCATATTTTACAGAATTTAGAACTTTAAAAAACTAAAGTTACATTCGTAAATCATTACAGTTACACTAGTAAAACACTAAAGTTACAGTCAAACTGTGTAACTTTATGCCAATATAATTCATCATATTTATTAATTTGTAGTAATATAATTTCAAATAATAGTTTATGTAACTTTACTCTTTTAAAAGTGTAATTTAATTCTTTTGCGAGTTTTTTAAGGTCATACTAATTTCAATTTATATAATTTGAAGTAATATTAGTACAATTTTATGTCACTTCAGTCCAACTTTATGTAACTTTACTCCAATTTTAAATAAGTATTAGGCAAATTGGTGTAACTTTAGTCCGTATGAGTATAACTTTGGTACGACTTTATGTAACTTCAAGACGACTTTTAGTGTATTAAGTTTAGTCAAGGCGATGTTACTTTACCCACAACAACCACCTCCTACCACCACCTACAATAACAACACCACCAACCACCAACACCTAACATTTCACCCTCTTTTCACCGTCGAGGACACACCACCGCCACCGCCACCCACCACATCATCCCCCTACCAATCCAGATTTGGAAAAAAAGGGGAAAAAAAGCAACAACCACCACGACACAAATCTGAATTAAAAAAAAAACAACAATCACGGCCTCCCTTCACTCCACCACCCACGACCCATATTTGAACAAAATTCTTGACAACAACCCAACACCAACGACACAAATGTGTGCAAAAAAAAGAAAAAAAAAGAGATGAGGCGGCGTGGAGGCGGCGGCAGAGAGGGAGGCCGTGGGAGGAGGAAGATGAAGGAGGCGGCAAAGGGAGGAGGGCGAAGGAGAAAGAAGAGGTAGGCGGAGCAAAGGGCGACCGAGGGATGCAGCGGTGGTGGCAGTGGTCGGTATTGGCGAAGGTGGAGGGAGTTGTAGAGAGATGAGAGGAAGAGAGAGAAGGTTTGAAAGAGTAATTAGTGTTTGGGTGGGATTTGGAACCTTTTATATTAGCCCTTGTTTTTGTGTTTTAATCTTAACCCTTCATTTGTTAGATCTAACGGTTTAAATTCGGAATTATGCACTCATCTAAAAAAGGTGGACTTATGTGATTCCATATATGTATATATATACACATATATATATATACGCAAGATTTGGTGAGTCCACCTAAATATTTGAGTCCGTGAGTCCAGCTATACAATATCACACAATATACAAAACAATATCACTAGTTATACTAAACAATATCACGAAAAAAACCAGCATAAAAGGGTTAAAAATATTTTATGTCATACTACTCGCCGTTGACGACCACTACCCACCCACCAATACCGATGACAATCCAAGCATATAGATGACACAAACAAACATTTATCCACCATTGCCATCACCCATTATTTATCCAATGTTTTATTTCCAATCTCCATATTCCTCCACTCATACACATTACTCATACTCGGAGCTCACACCACAACCAATCACAATAAAAACTTTAATTGTCATGTCTAAATTTGTGGTCTCGTCGTTGGTTATGAAGAAGAATCCCGGAGGCAAAGATGCTAAGTAGAGAAGAAATAGGATAAAAGAAGCTATATACAATAAACTCCGGTGAAACGCCGATAATAATGACTTTCCGGCATGCAAGGGCGAGAGAATGATGGTGTTTGTCGGAGCTTCGATGTCGGAATCAATTGGTGTGAAAAAAGTATGAGAAAAAAAAGTTAGTAATAGTGGGCAAAACTTATGTTCAGTGGTGTAATATTGTACAGTATAACCTGTGATACTGTTTAGTATAACTTGTGATATTGTATCCTGGACTCACGGACTCAAAAAGATAGGGTGGACTTACATGATCCCATATATATATATATATGTACATATATATATATATGTATGTACATATATATATATATATGTATGTACATATATATATATATATATATATGTATATATATATATATATATATATATATATATATATATATATATATATATATATATATATATATAGGGTCAGGATCCGGTGAGAACCACTAACATAATGAG
Source organism: Heliosperma pusillum (assembly GCA_022085475.1). Lineage (NCBI taxonomy): Eukaryota > Viridiplantae > Streptophyta > Magnoliopsida > Caryophyllales > Caryophyllaceae > Heliosperma > Heliosperma pusillum. The sequence goes on from JAIUZE010049774.1 coordinate 38,296, forward strand.
AACCGTGAGAACTCTCACTAAATCTCCACCAAATCTCGTTTCGAAAGTTTTGATGGATCATTTACAATTAGTTTAGTTTATTCAATCAAAATATTTGCAGTAAGTAAACAAAGTTTATTGATTATATTAAAAAATATGTACTTAATGTACATAAATTGAATTAGATAAGCTAAAACTACTCTAAATGCATGAAAACGAGCACTAGGTGCATGAAAATTGTTACATGCATGAAAACAATTACTAGGTGCATGAAAATAACTAGCTCTAGATGCATGAAAATGAGTACTAGGTGCATGAAAATTGTTAGATACATGAAACTGACTACTAGGTGCATTAAAAAGAGTAAAATCTATTTCGACTCGATTTCCGTCAGTAGCTTATAAATTTTCGGCCAAGAAATATGTTATCTAGCCATAATATTCTACGCCGAATTCAAATATTTCGTTAGTTTTACAAAATAAATTTTCTAAGGCGGAGTTCTCACGGTTCTCATTATGTTAGTGGTTCTCACCGGATCCCAATTCTCTTTCTCTCTCTCTCTCTCTCTCTCTCTATATATATATATATATATATATATATATATATATATATATATATATATATATGTATATATATATAGAATTGGGATCCGGTGAGAACCACTTAGATAATGAGAACCGTGAGAACTCCGCCTTACGAAATTTATTTTTAAAAAATAAGGACATTTTTGGGTTCGGCGTAGAATTTTATGGCTAGGTAACATACATCTTGGTCGAAAAAATATTAGTTACTAACGGAAATTGAGGTGAACTACGATTTATTTATTTTCATGCACTTAGTAGTCAGTTTCATGCATCTAACAATTTTCATGCACCTGGTGCTCAATTTAATGCATCTAGATCCCGTTATTTTCATGCACATAGTAACTGTTTTCATGCATGTAACAATTTTTGTGCACCTAGTGCTCGTTTTCACGCATTTAGAATAATTTTAGTGTACAAAATGAATTTATGTACATTAAGTACATATTTTTTAATATAATCAATAAATTTTGTTTAGTTACTGCAAGTATTTTGCTTGAATAAACTAAACAAATGGTAAATGATCCAACAAAACTTTCCAAACAAGATTTGGTGGAGATTTAGTAAGGGTTCTCACGGTTCTCATTATGATAGTGGTTCTCACCGGATCCTGACCCTATATATATATACATATATATATATATATACATATATATATATATATACATATATATATATATATACATATATATATATATATATATATATATATATATATATATCACAAAATCATATGTAGCTCACATGTACACCATGATTAACATTTATAAAGCAAAATCTCATGTCAAAGTTAATACCATTCAATACATATTACATGCTGATTAATAACAACATATTAGCATGCCACAAGTCATCACTTTCATTCATACACGATTTATTTCATGTAAGCTCATCTTATATCATCATATTTCGTGCGCAACATGTAATCATCTCATAACTAATGAAATTTCACATCTCATCACATCATCCGCACCATTCTCATGTGATACAGACATGTCACAATCATTACTCCACTCCATTACACATTCACCTCAATGTCACATATTATCAACTTGCATATATAACATTATTAAATACACATAACGTCCTGACACTTCCCATGGTGACCAAGTAAGAGCTACATGGGCAAAAGTGCGATTCCAGGACGTCTTCTGAATCCTTGCTATAGCTCCCTGTGACTCGTACCCGGGTTCATTTTATTAGACACTCCTAGTTCATTAGGTTCATTGGTTTTAGGTTTCAAAATTCATTGCTCTGATACCACTTAGTACATGCGAGTGTTATCATCTCGTTTGCCCGAGGTAATAAATATCACAACAATCAATAAAAAAACAATATTTATTTAATTAACGTTTAAATGTCATTACACAATTCCAAAACAGATGGCATACCATCTGACCATAATCTAACTCAATAACGATATCGTGTTAATAAATAAATAAGATTGTTCAAACTATAAATGACTTCTAATTGTTCAAGATTCCAAATGGCAAGCGGAAGCTATACACAATACACAATAAAAGTTTGTTATAGTTTATTTACAAAATGGTGATCATGTAAGGGTTATACACGTTTAAACAGGCATTATAACGATATGCTAAGTGCATTTAAAATGGTTTATGGCTTAAAATGTGGGTTGACATACCAAGCAATCAAACCCAAGGTCTGTGGAGAGGTCCGCGCCAAACGTGAGTAAGGTCGGTTCCTAGTCCATTTCCTCGAGTACTGAAAGCCCTCAGTGCTAACATGAGTACACACCGTGGTAAGGTTGGTCGAAAGCGTTAGGTTAGGCCTAGGAAGGCCGAATAAAACGACCTAGGAAGGTCGAGTAATGAAAACCGACAACTGTCTCATACATACTATTCCCTAAGCTTGTTCAAGTTTCACCCTTGGTACACGTAAGTGTATTATCCCCAGCGGAGTCGCCAAATTGTGGTACACGGCTTGGTGAGGGACCATGGGTTGAAAACGAGGGACAACCGTAGAAATACGCATTTGTGGAGTCGCCACCAACCTTTGTGGGAAGTTGGAACCGTTCGAATACTTTATGCCATATCAAGACAAAAAGTAATGACATGAACACTAAGAATTCGTTACCCTTATCATTCTATGTCTAGAATGACTCTCGTGGATGCCAATGAACACGGATGTTCACAGAGATCTGGAGTAAGAGGTGAGGATACGTATTAAGAAGTTCTTTAATCGAACACCTAATCCCGCCCGCCTCGAAAGTGGCCTCTACTAATGATTAGGGAAAATCTTCTGTACTTGATATGTTGTCGGTTATATGCATGCTATGCAACATCGACGTTTTAACCCTAGAATGTGAGCTTAGACTATGTCGGATGAACATGTAGTTTAGCAATCAATAATGTCAAAATTGGAATTAGATTGATTATATATGAAAGGCAAGCAAATTATACAATACAATGATTAAATAGAATTACAACTAATTTACATGATCTACGTCGGAAATTATCCAAAATAAAGGTTTAAAGAAAAGAAAGAATTAGAAAATCTAAAGACGGATTAACAATGATATTATAGTTAATAGTTGATTAATTATATAATTAAACCTACGTCGAAACGATAATAGAAGTTCAGAGACAGAATCCAACCCAGAACACGCGCAACATTTGGTGCGCTCTCTGGAAGACGCGTAGCAACCCATGTGCCTGCTCTTGAGTTGGGTTATGGCTGTGAGTCCAGAATCGTAATCAGTTAATGTTCGTTTGTGTTTGTGGTTAATTGTTAAATTATGAATCGAGTGAAAGTGATTTAATTAACTAAATTACAAGACTAAAACCTACTAATACTGGCTATTAGGGATCTAAGTCAAGGATTAAAACATCTAAATATGAAAAACTATGATAACAGACAACTTATTATACAAAGAAAAGACTAATTAAAAGAAGTTTGCAAAACGTTTTAACATACTTCTGACATGAATCTTACATTAGATGAAATAAAATCAAATAAAAGACGGGATTTTACACCGTCAGACTTACATGTTGACAAAACGAGATTAACTAAGTTGCGTTTTAGTGATAGCGCGACTCGAATGTAAAGAAAGTGCCATTGTTTAAAGGATCGAAAATCGATTAGTTAAATTAATTAAGGTGTAGTGGTCAAATTGGTAGGTCAATGCAAAACGAGACGGGTACCTAGAAGGATTTGAGCTTACGTGGTCGATTGATCAAGCACGTAGATGTCAAAATGCTTAGAACAAGGTCTAGAATGAAAAGAGAGAAGAAGTGAAGTGGCGGAACACTCGCGTAACACCATGCAAGGACATTGTTTCTTGCTAAGCGTAACACCATGAGACATGGGAAGAAAACCCTTTTAGAGTTATGCATATTAGACCTACTCAATACCTTATCAATATAAGTACACTGACTAAAGCCCAATCATCCTCTTAGATCTATCTCTATAGATCTTGATTCCCAATATTTACTATGTCTCACCCAAATCTTTCATTGAGAAGTTCTTTCCCAGCCAAGCCTTGGCAGGCTCCAGCATTAGAATATCATTCCCAATGAGCAGTATGTCATGTACATACAAGATCAAGAACACTACTTTACTCCCACTGAGTTTCTTTTATACACAATACTCATCCTCCTTTCTAATAAGTCAAGCTCTTTGACTACTTGATTGAAATGTAGGTTCCAGCTCCTAGATGCTTACTTAAGCCCATATATGGACTTATTAAGCTTGCATACCTTCCTAACTTCCTTGGGATCTCAAAACCTTCTAGCTGTGTCATATACATATCCTCCTCCAAAATCCCATTAAGAAAGGCGGTTTTGACGTCCATTTGCCGCACTTTATAGTCACAAAATGCAGCGATGGATAAGAGAATCCTTATGGACTTAAGCATCGCCACTGGTGAAAAGGTTTCATCATAGTGAACTCCTTGTAATTGACTGAATCCTTTAGCATCCAATCTTGCTTTGAAAACACTAGGTTTCCCATCCATGTCGGTTTTGATTTTAGAAACCCATTTGTTCTTGATAGCTCTAGCGCCATCGGGCAAATCAGCCAAGTTCCAAACTTGATTTTCATACATGGAGTCCATTTCATATTTCATGGATTCAAGCCACTTTCCGGAATCCGGACTTGTCAAAGCTAGCTTGTAGGTGTTGGGTTCATCACTTTCCAAAAGGAGAATTTCATTTCCATCAGTCACGAGTAAATTTAATCTATCTTGCTGACAGATTTCCCTACTTAACCTACGTAGAGCTGGAACCACATCTTCAGTTTCTTCAACATTTTGAGAAATATTGGATGTAGTAGATAATTCTTGTTCTTCCTAACTTTCAGTAGACATGGAAATATCTTGTGGCTCCTGAACTTCATTAAGTTCAATTTTACTCCCACTCTTTCTTTTAGAAAGAAAATATCTTTCTAGGAAGAAAGCATTCCGAGCCACAAACACTTTCTTCTCGAGTTTTTTTGTAGAAGTAGTAGCCCTTTGTTTCTTTAGGATAACCTACAAAGAAACATTTATCAGATTTGGGTGCAAGCTTATCTGAAATAAGACGTTTCACATAAGCTTCACAACCCCAAATTTTTAAAAAAGACAATTTTGGAACTCTTCCTCTCCATATCTCATATGATGTCTTCTCCACAGCTTTTGACGGTGTCCGATTAAGTGTGATAGCTGGAGTTTGAAGTGTGAAACCCCAAAAGCTAATAGGAAGATCAGCCTCACTCATCATCGATCAAACCATATCCAACAATGTTTGATTCCTTCGTTCAGACACACTATTCCATTGAGGTGTATCAGGTGGAGTTAGTTCCGAGATAATTCCACAGTCCTTTAGATGATCATCAAACTCTTGGCTCAAGTATTCGCCACCTCGATCATATAGAAGTGCTTTTATTGTCTTGCCAAGCTGGTTTTGAACTTCATTATGATATTCTTTGAACTTTTCAAAAGATTCAGATTTATGCCGCATCGAGTAGACATAACCATATCTACTTAGATCATCGTTGAATGTTATGAATTAACCATATCCACCTCTAGCAGTGGTGCTCATAGGTCCACATACATATATATGTATTAGGCCTAAAAGATCACTAGCGCTTTCACCCTTTCCAGCAAAAGGTGATTTTGTCATCTTTCCCAACAAACAACCTTCACAGACACCATATGACTCAAAGCTAAACTGATCCAAAAGTCCATATTTATAGAGTTTTTGAATTCGTTTTTCATTGATGTGGCATAAACGACAATGCCAAAGGTAAGTTTGATCTCAGTCTTTAGACTTGATTTTCTCATTGTCTATGTGATAGATGTGTTTGTCTAAGTCAAGCATGTAGAGCCCATTAATAGTATGACCACTACCATAGAACATTTCATCTTTCTAAAAGGAACAACAATTATTCATAATAACATATGAAAAACCTTCTAAATCCAAAACTGAAACAGAAATAATGTTCTTACTAATTGCAGGAAGGAAATAAAAATTAGAGTAAATTAATAATTACTCCCTTATAAGATTCACTTTTCTATATTTACTCCCTTATAAGTTGTTTTGCTAAAATTACTCCCTAAAGTTACACTTTTATCAAAAATTGCTTCAAAAGTCCAATTTAAGTCATTTATTTTGTCTATTTTTGAACTTATTTCGTTTGTGCATTATCCAATCTATACTTTGAAAGGTAAAACTATGTAGACAAATGGAGAGACAATTCAAAAACAGACAAAATAAGTGACTTAAATTGGAATTTGAAGCAATTTTTGATAAAAGTGCATTTTTAAGGGAGTAATTTTAGCAAAACAACTTATAAGGGAGTAAGTTTAGAGAAGTGAATCTTATAAGGGAGTAATTATTAATTTACTCTAAAAATTATTAAGTTCTAACAAAAGCTCAGAGGGCAAAGACAAAAAATAAGTGCCTACGGCCAACGCGGTAACTCTTGCCTTGTTCCCCACGCGCAGGTCCACTTCTTCTTTCCCGAGTGTTGGACCTATTTTATAGTTTTGATAATGACATGTATATACTTGATGATGTGCTTTAATCGATATATCATATGCATGTAATTGTGTGCTTTAGTCTTATCATAGCTAACAACAATTAAAAGAAAGGAGATCAAAGTTATAGGAGCTTAAGGCATAACTTTGAAGATTTTTGTGAGACGAAGTTATAGGAGCTTGAGGTATAACTTTGGAAGTTTATATGCAAAGTTATAGCTACCTTGGTTATAACACTGAAGAAACAATTCAAGCAAGATCTACTTCAAATAACACAAGACTCAAGATGGAGGTCCTCTGTGATCAAGATGAAGAGATGATTCGTATACTGAAGATCTTTGTGAAGATTAGATAGTATAGGTCTTCATTCGGTAACTAATTCATTAGAGTGATTTTTGTGTAAGTAAAGTTATGACTCACTTATAACTTTACATACTAAGTTCAAAGTTATAGCTTTAACCTATAACTTTGGATGATAAAGTTGATGCATGATTTTCGAAATAAATTTTTTAAATGTTTTCAAAAAGAGAAAGAGTTTTTATATTTATCAAAAGTTTTAATAGATAATGTATTTGTGAGATTCTATTGGTTAGTAATACAACTTATGAATTGTCATGCTACCTAAGGTTTCTAATACATTCTATCTCAATTTGTTGTTAACCTAATAAGCTCACCTAGTGATTGTGCCACCTAGGGTTTCGTGAAACCTAGGGTTTGTGCCTCCTAGGGTTGCGTGCTCATAGGCAAACACTTAGGGTTACGTGATGATGAGGAAATCGGCCTCTATAGCACGTTTCCTTGTTTGCATCAACCTAGGATTCTAATAATATCTTTACAATAATATTTTGAGATATTGAAGACAAAAATATTTCTTAAAGAGAAAGCTAGGGTTTTAGATTTTATATCTCCTATGCTTTTACTATAAAGACTCTTTCCTTCTCAATCATTACTTTTACACACATTGAGAGAATTTTACAAATTGATTTTAAACAAACTTTGAGAAAAATATTTATTATTTTTATTGATTTTTTTCCAAAAAAAGTCGTGCATCAATTATTGTCAATCACTCGCGTGAAATACGTTATTGGATAATAGTACATCACATAATCTTACTTATTGTTTAACGATAATCCGTGTGAGTTATATTGTACTTTCTTATTAACGTAAGATAGTATAGAGTATTTAGCGATACTCACCTTGAGTTATAATCATAGTTGACTATACTAGTTCGTTAATAATTTTTGAAATCCGTAGAAAGGTACTAAAGATTATAAATCGAGAATAGTGGATGTAGGTTTCGATTATTGTGAAACTGAACCACTTCAAAAACCTCTTATGTCTTTATTTATCTTCGTTATTTTCGTTACTTGCTCAACACTTTGATTAATTAGTTAGTTGATTTTAATTCATAAAATCAAGTAATTAATTACACATCATATAAATCGAAAAAGTGGAGCTAGTTTTCAATAATCAATTCACCCCCCTCTTTCGTATTCGATCAATAGACTCTACACTGAGTTTCCTACTCTCCTTTAGCCCTGCATATTAGAGCAAATGTGAGTACCAAATATGATATCAAACACCCAAGAAGTAGAATAGGTCAAGCATATATCTATCACAAAATTACCTTTAGATATGGATGTAATAACACCATCCAGCTTATCCTTGATGTACTTGGGACAATTCCTTTTCCAATGACCCTTGCCTCTACAATAGTGGCATTCTTGATCTGAGGTAGCTCCAGGTTTAGGTATGGAAATGGCAACAGCCTTGTGATAAGTGAATATTTGTATGATTTTTGTAACAACCCGAAAAGTACCCAATTTTTCTAGTAAAATTTCTTAAGGATACTTTTCAGCAAGGTTAAGTTTTTTAAAATAGAATTTATTGTTTCGAGTCCTATTTTGAAATTCCGAGTTCGTATTTGAAATTTCTGAGAGATTTCATGAAAATCCCGTTTTTAGTCATCTTTGACTTTTCTTGACTTTTAAGTCGTCTTTGACTTTTCTTGACTTTTTAAAGTCGTCATTGACTTTTCTTGACTTTTAAGTCGTCATAAACTTTTCTTGACTTTTAAGTCATCTTTGACTTTTCTCGACTTTTAAGTCGACTTTGACTTTCGTTGACTTTTTCCCGACTCGCCTTGTAAGTTTGAAGACCGAAATTTTATTTAAAAAAAATAATATTTTTATTTATTTTTATTTAGATTTATTAGAATTTATGATAATTTAATAAAATTATTTTGAATTTATTCGGAATTTATAATAAGGTTTTACGGTTTAAACCCGGGAATCATTTAACTATTCCCGACTCATCGTAAATCCCGAAACAAACCCGAAACCCGACTTTGGCATGAGTCACACGCCCATGTCACCTTTTTCCACTCACAATTAGATCTTTTAATTGTTTCGATTAAACTAATACAAATATCTTAGATATTTGTTACTTTATCGATTCGTTAACTTAAACGCCGCAAATCGCTTCAAAAACAGACCCGATTCCTCACCTATCCACACGGCTCCTTTTCCCTCTAATAGGGCTAGATATTTTCATTTCTTTCCATTAATATAACATAATATCTAGATATTTATTTTAATTAACTTAATATTTAATTAATTATCTTATTATAATAATAAAACCCGAGTCAATTCCGTAACAACAATTTCAAAACCCGACTCATTATTTCCTCTATATTACACGGCACTCACCCCAACATTACTCACCAACAACTTTTCATTTTACAATCAATCAAATTAAGATCTAATTAATCGTTCTTCATCGTTTTTCATTCGTTCTTCGTCGTTCTTCATTTGTTCTTCGTCGTTCTTGAGCAAAATCATCATAAAACCTTCATTTCTTAAGTAAATCCGTCCTAACTTATATTTCTAGAATCTCCTCTTCGCTCTCCATCTTCAAGTACGTTTTATTTCCAATTCCGACAAAATCGTTTTCAAGACTTTAATTAGGGAAAATCAAGTTTTAAGTTCTAATAATGTTTTTCTTGTCATTTCTTAAAGGAGAAGATTATGAAGACGAGTTTGGTGAC
>JAIUZE010049780.1:0-18477 GCA_022085475.1 Heliosperma pusillum
CAAAACGCATAAGTATGGTTCTCATTTCATTCCTATAAGCATTGCATTCATGATTCACTAAGATTTGAAGCCTTTTTCACTTTGAATTACCCCTCGAAATTAGCTCCTTCATACGAATGTTTCACAAGATAACAGCTACATATATAAACTGCCTACCTTGTTGAGTTAGCAGCTAGACTATGGTGTATGGGTGCTCTTTTGAGAAGATTTTGTTCCTTGATGACAAAGTGAATATGGGAGAACGAAAATGTTCAAGAAGTGATGTTATGTTCAGAAAAAAAAAATGAAATAGAAAAATGAAAAAATTGAAAAAGAAAAAAATCGAAATAAAAAGAAAGAAAAAGAAATAAAAGAAGAAGTTGTGAGTATCTCCTCAAAATGTCAATTCAATGTTTAGAAGGAGTTCACTCTTGTGTTTCATGTGTAATAAGCCAATCCGTTCCTTCTGCCTTCGTTATTCGTCTTTTGGGAATTAATCGAAAGTTTGGATTGAGTATTCTTTTATCATTGGTCAGTTGCTAGCTCATTCTAACCTTCACATGACCATAACTGTTTATCCACCTTTCACTCATTTCCCAAAAGCCTTCTTCATTTTTGTTTCTCTTCCGGCTTCTTTTCTATGTGCATTATGATCTTTGACTTGTGTTTTGAATTGTTTACCATATTAGACTGCGGACACATTTTCATAAGTCGTAGATAGGTGAGTGTCTCAAAAACATTTACACATAAAGAAATCACCTTTTGCATACAATGAGTGTTCGAGTGTGCCGTGAGAGTCCATTTGTCAAAAGATCATGCAAGAGCCAAAAATTCTATAGTGAAATTCTTTGTGCTACGCCGTTATGTAAATCTCAGCCATGTTTATGTATCATTCTTGCCCACGTTGATTTTGGGTTATGATTCATTATGTTTCCAAAGCTTTACGTTGAGATTTGTTTCTTGATGGTGTAGTAGCCAATGCTTGCAACCTTGTCCTGGTATTGCTTGTTATGTTTGCTTGAGGACAAGCAAAGGTTTAGCTTGGGGGAGTTTGATAAGTGAATATTTGTATGGTTTTAACCCCCATTTTAGCTCGGTTTTGTATGTCATTTGTGCTTTGTTAAGCCATTTTATGAGCTAATATCGTCTTCTAGGCGAATTCCTATGTTCTAACCTGTTTTGTAGGGAAAGTGACGTTTATACGCCCTTTTTCTATATTCCCGAGCATTTGCCTAGAACCCGACGATTTGAAGAAGCAAGCTTGACCAAGTGAAAGGCATTTCAAGAAGGTTCACTAATTCGAAAGAGAGAAGGAGTAAAGACAGTTTCGTAGTTGTCGGAAGATCAATCAATTAGGCGAAAGAATTCATCGCTTTACATCAAACCCTATCAACAAACCCGACTCAAGAGGTCAAGGGAGATGTTGGAAGTCAAGTCAAAGCAAAGGAAGATGAAACGTTAGTCAAAAGGACCTGGATGACCACTTACCCGATCGGGGAAGTGTGTACCCAATCGGGTTTTTGTGCTGCTTCGAGAAAACGACGTCTTCTTCCTACTTTTGTCCTATGTGTTTAATGCCCGACCTCTTCTCTACGAAACCCTAATACTATAAATAGATCATCTAGCCTCTCATCTCAACACACCTTCTTCTCATACTTCTTTTTTTTCTTCTTACATTTCTCCTTAAATTAGGAGGAGGAGGAATTAGCCTCCCTTCTCTCATTTTCTTCTTCTTTAGTCTTTAGTTCTTAGTTTTATTTCTGTCCCTTAGTTTAGATTAATAAGGATTTCATCCTTGTAATCTCCTTTGTGTGATTCAAGCGTTGCAATTCAAGGATCGTTTATTATATGCAAGGATTTTCTATTAGTGTTATCATTGTCGTCATATAGGTATTTCTGTTTTATCCCTTGTTTAATGTTCTTACTGTTTTCCATTTGATTGTTATTCGCTTTACATATTGTCTTAGATTCATTTTAGTACCGTTATCATCGTTGTTTCATTTCCTAGATTATCAATTAGCGTCGTTATTATCGCCATATAAAAAGTCAAAACCAAATAAACATGTCTATCCTAGTTTTCATTGTTAATATCATTTTAGACATAGATATCATCATGAGTGAGTAGTCATCCTTTCTAGGGTGCAGGGTAGCCATGTTAGATTGATTAAAAGATGTTAATTGGATAAAGGAATTGTGCCTTTAAAACATTGTGTCTATGCATGTTTGGATTGTAACGATAGTTAACGATTTTTAGCTAAAATCATTTGACTAGTATGAAATTCTTTTCCAAGGTAGATATACAGGAATTGAATAGACAAAGCGTGACGTAGTGGATTAAGACCTAGTAAATCGCACTAAAAGCCTGCTAGACCATCTGATCTATGATTGTAATGAACACGCCATTCTTACGAACGCTCAATGAATTATTTGCATATCCTAAATCCAATTTCATCAATATATCAATCTACGTGTGTGAACCTGCTTCCCTAGATGCTTTTCATTACTTTCTTTATTGTTTTCATTTGTTTTTATTTTGTTCTCATTTATGCTTTATATTAGTTTAGAAACAAAATTCCCAAAACCCAGATTTTCGTTAGATAGAACCCAATTGCGAGACATTTCACATCTTATAGGAAACACCATCTCCCTGAGGATCGACCCCTACTTCCCTAATTACATTAAGTTGTTATTAGCCTAGTCTGGGTAAATTATCTTTGTATTGGGCTTGCGACAGGCCCGATCAAATTTTGGCGCCGTTGCCGGGGAGCACGGTTTAGTTTTCCTTTTTTCTTGTGATTTTTATCGCACTTAGTTTTATCTAGTCTTTAGGAACCCAAATTCCTTTAGACCTCTCTTGATTTTTCATCTTAGCTTTCAATCTTATGCCCAAATCTTCTAGACTAGGGACCTCTATCTCTTTAGACCCCGATCTAGAAAGAACTCTGCGTAGGATACAAAAGCTATTCAACGAAATTTCAAAAGCTTCTGATACTTCAAGTTTAGACCGTATTCGTGAGAAATACTCGGATATTCTATCTAATCTTGTAGGAGAAGAAGATTCATTCTCATCTCCATTCACAAAAACCACTCAATCTTCATTCCATCTTCACCTTCACATTCGGGAATGGTTCGACTTTCCGACCATTCCAAACCCACCGCAGAAACACTTCCATGGGGTATTACTACACCCCAAATCGAAGCCCAAAACTTTGAAATCAAACCATCCTTCATTAACCTCATAGAAAGAAGCCAATTTAGTGGCAATGCCACAGAAGATCCCAACCTTCACATCCAAAACTTATGTGACTATTGCTCCACTATTAGACAAAATGGAGTCACCCAAGAGCAAATTAGAGAGATGCTCTTCTCATTTTCTTTGAAGGGTAAGGCAAAGTTGTGGATACATAGCCTTGATAAGGTTACGTTAGGTATCACCGATTGGGAGAGTTTAGCTCTTGCCTTCTACCAAAAGTACTTTCCTCCAGAAAAGACCGCTTTGTTGAGAAGTCAAATCACTGGTTTCCAACAAGGGGATGATGAGAGCCTATATGAAGCTTGGGAGAGGTACAAGGACTTACAAAGAGAATGTCCTCATCATGGGTTAGATTCATGGCTCCTTGCCATCACATTCTATAATGGGTGTTATATAGAGTCTCGTCGAATCCTGGATTCTGCTAACAATGGAAGATTTGATCAAATCAATGTTGAAAATGCTCACAATACCATTGAATCCATGGCAATTCACGATTCTCAATATAGAAATTCCCGCTCCATACCATCGAAATCTAAGCAAGAAGACCCCACTTTGACGCTTTTACAAGCTCAAGTAGCTCTTCTCACACAAAAGCTAGAACAACTCCAATCCTTTACATTTCAACAGAGTGACAATGGTGTAAGTAAACTTGAAGCCATAATGCTGCAATTAGCTCAAAGGCAAGACACCATGATAGCTCAATTTCAAGAGAGTGATCAAGCTAAGGACGCCGCCATCAAATTGTTGGAAACTAAAATTTCCCAATTTATCTCTTCTAATACCCACCAAACCCAAGGGCAGCTGCCTTCACAATGTTACCAACCTCACGAAACTGTAAATGTCATTTCCTCGGGAAGTGGTAAGCATAATGATGAGCCCGTGGTTGTTAATGTTGAAGCTGAGGTGCCCATGTCAAAAGGGAAAGAGCCCGAGATTCCTATTGAGATCAAGGTCCCATTTCCCCAAAGATTAGCCAAGCAGAAGGAGGAGGCAAAGTATGGTAAGTTCCTTGACGTCGTTAAGAACTTAAAGGTAACAGTCCCTTTCATTGAATTGCTTACTCAAGTTCCTTCTTATTCCAAGTTTATGAAGGAAGTCCTCAAAAAGAAGAGATCCTTCAATGAGACTAAGACCATAGCTTTCACTGAAGAGTGTAGTGCACTCTTGCAAAATAAGTCTCCACCAAAACTTAAGGACCCTGGTAGTTATTCCATCCCTTGCACTATAGGCACATATACCATTGATAAGGCCCTTTGCGACCTGGGTGCTAGTGTAAGTGTCATGCCCTTTTCTGTGTTTGAAAAACTTAACATGTGTGCTTTGAAATGCACTAATATTACTTTGCAAATGGCAGACCGTTCTCTAAAACAACCTACGGGTGTTTTAGAAGATATGCCCGTCAAAGTTGGTAAGTTTTTCATTCCCGTTGACTTTCTAGTACTTGACATGACCGAAGACTCTCAAATCCCAATCATTTTGGGAAGACCCTTTTTGCCCACCACTGATGCAGTTTTCGATGTCAAGAATGGGAAGTTGACATTAGAGATAGGAGATGACAAGGTGACCTTTAATAAAACTTCAACCGTTAAGGGTCCCGTGTTAGAAGAACCTTGTTATGTGCTTAATGTTGATGACTCTTCTGTTGTTTCTTCTATGCCTCGATCCTTACTGACGGATCCGGTGGAGGCACAGGTTAGTGTTAATTCTCTTGCAGGTGATCATACTAAAAGCACTACTGCTAAAAGTGCTAGAAGGGGATATTCTCGGAAAAGCTTAGCATGGATGGAGAATGTAAAGCAGGCTATGATGACGAGCTTGGATGATAGTGAGCTTAAAGATAAAGGATAATTTCAAAGAGAAAAAAAAGAAGTCTAGCAAGACTTTTAAATTACGCTTCTCGGGAGACAACCCGTGTTCCTTTTCTTTTTGCATTTTTATTTTTGTATTCCCTTTTTTGTTGTTAGGATTCATTTTGCAGATGAAAGAGTTTTTGAAGAATCTATAAAGACCTTCCTTGTCAAGTCAAAAAGACTAGCTTGGGGGAGTCCGCGCTGAGTAGTAAGCTTCATTCTTCTTTCATTTTTCTCTTTTCCCATTAAGCATCTCATTGCATATTTTGTCTTTGTACTCACATTGAGGACAATGTGATGTTTAGCTTGGGGGAGGGATTGCATTTTCCTATTTTGCATTTTAGTATATCATTTTTCAAATTTTGAATAAAAGAAAGAGAAGATTTTTGAGAAAAATTTAAAATTTTTGAACACAATTGAATGATTTTCATGCTTTTCTTGCTTGTTTACTATGCTATCATGTTACATTTCCCAAACTTAGAACTTTCAAAAGATAATGATTCAATATTCATTGAATTGTGCATACATGGGGAAGTCTTGTACACAGTAGGCATGGAAGGAAGCTATAGATGAGTACGCTTGATCTTGACATTTGGCAAGTTACATATATTGTAAGGTATAACCTCCTTAGACTGGTACATCCATACCCAGTCTCATCTAGGTGTGTGTAGTTCTCCTTGTGATGTGTGTCATGTCAAAACGCATAAGTATGGTTCTCATTTCATTCCTATAAGCATTGCATTCATGATTCACTATGATTTGAAGCCTTTTTCACTTTGCATTACCCCTCAAAAATAACGCCTTCATACAAATGCTTCACAAAATAATAGCTACATACAAAAACTGCCTACCTTTTGAGCTAGTAGTTAGACTATGGTGTATGGGTGCTCTTTTGAGAAGATTTTGATCCTTAATGACAAAGTGAATTTGGAGAACGAAAAATATTCAAGAAGTGATGTTCAAAAGAAAAGAAAAGAAAAAAATGAATGAAAAAAGAGAAAAGAAAAAAGAAATTGAAAAAGAAAGAAAAAGAAATATAAGAAGAAGTTGTGAGTATCTCCTAAGAAATTTCAAAAAAATAGAAAGAGTTTACCCTTGTGTTTCGTGTGTAATAAGCCAATCTGTTACTTCTGGCTTCGTTATTCGTCTTCTGGGAAATTAATCGAAAGTTTGGATTGAGTATTCATTTATCATTGGTCAGTTGCTAGCTCATTCTAACCTTCACATGACCATAACTGTTTGTCCACCTTTCACCCATTTTCCAAAGCCTTCTTCTTATTTTTCCGGCTTCTTTTCTATGTGCATTATGATATTTGACTTGTGTTTTGAATTGTTTACCATATTAGACTGCGGACACATTTTCATAAGTCGTAGATAGGTGAGTGTCTCAAAAACATTTACACAAAAAGAAATCACCTTTTACATACAATGAGTGTTCGAGTGTACCGTGAGAGTCCATTTGTCAAAAGATCATGCAAGAGCCGAAAATCTATAGTGAAATTCTTTGTGCTACGCCGTTATGTAAATCTCAGCCATGTTTATGTATCATTCTTGCCCACGTTGATTTTGGGTTATGATTCATTATGTTTCCAAAGCTTTACGTTGAGATTTGTTTCTTGATGGTGTAGTAGCCAATGCTTGCAACCTTGTCCTGGTATTGCTTGTTATGTTTGCTTGAGGACAAGCAAAGGTTTAGCTTGGGGGAGTTTGATAAGTGAATATTTGTATGGTTTTAACCCCCATTTTAGCTCGGTTTTGTATGTCATTTGTGCTTTGTTAAGCCACTTTATGAGCTAATATCGTCTTCTAGGCGAATTCCTGTGTTCTAACCTGTTTTGTAGGGAAAGTGACGTTTCTACGCCCTTTTTCTATATTCCCGAGCATTTGCCTAGAACCCGACAATTCGAAGAAGCAAGCTCGACCATATCAAAGGCATTTCAAGAAGGTTCACTAATTCTAAAGAGAGAAGAAGCAAAGACAGTTTCGTAGTTTCGGAAGATCAATCATTTAGGTAGAAGAATTCATCGCCTTACATCAAACCCTATCAACAAACCCGACTCAAGAGGTCAAGGGGGATGTTGGAAGTCAAGTCAAAGCAAAGGAAGATGACACGTTAGTCAAAAGGACCTGGATGACCACTTACCCGATCGGGGAAGTGTGTACCCGATCGGGTTTTTGTGCTGCTTCGAGAAAACGGCGTCTTCTTCCTACTTTTGTCCTATGTGTTTAATGTCCGACCTCTTCTCCACGAAACCCTAATACTATAAATAGATGCTCTAGCCCCTCATATCAAATCATCCATCTTTTTATACTTCTCTTCTCTTCTCTTCATATCCTTCTCTTTAGATTAGGAGGAGGGGGAACTAGCCTCCCTTCTCTCATTTTCTTCTTCTTTAGTCTTTAGTTCTTAGTTTTATTTCTGTCCCTTAGTTTAGATTAATAAGGATTTCATCCTTGTAATCTCCTTTGTGTGATTCAAGCGTTGCAATTCAAGGATCGTTTATTATATGCAAGGATTTTCTATTGTTGTTATCATTGTCGTCATATAGGTATTTCTGTTTTATCCCTTGTTTAATGTTCTTACTGTTTTCCATTTGATTGTTATCCGCTTTACATATTGTCTTAGATTCATTTTAGTACCGTTATAATCGTTGTTTCATTTCCTAGATTATCAATTAGCGTCGTTATTATCGCCATATAAAAAGTCAAAACCAAATAAACATGTCTATCCTAGTTTTCATTGTTAATATCATTTTAGACATAGATATTATCATGAGTGAGTAGTCATCCTTTCTAGGGTGTAGGGTAGCCATGTTAGATTGATTAAAAGATGTTAATTGGATAAAAGAAATTGTGCCTTTAAAACATTGTGTCTATGCATGTTTGGATTGTAATGATAGTTAACGATTTTTAGCTAAAATCATTTGACTAGTATGGAATTCTTTTCCAAGGTCGATATACAGGAATTGAATAGACAAAGCGTGACGTAGTGGATTAAGACCTAGTAAATCGCACTAAAAGCCTGCTAGACCATCTAATCTATATTTGTAATGAACACGCCATTCTTACGAACGCTCAATGAATTATTTGCATATCCTAAATCCAATTTCATCAATATATCAATCTACATGTGTGTGAACCTGCTTCCCTAGATGCTTTTCATCACTTGTTTTATTGTTTTCATTTCCATTTGCTTTTATTTCATTTTCGTTTATGCCTTGTAGTTTAGAAACAAAATTCCCAAAACCCAGATTTTCGTTAGATAAAACCCAATTGCGAGACATTTCACATCTTATAGGAAACACCATCTCCCTGAGGATCGACCCCTACTTCCCTAATTACATTAAGTTGTTATTAGCCTAGTCTGGGTAAATTATCTTTGTATTGGGCTTGCGACAGGCCCGATCAAATTTTGGCGCCGTTGCCGGGGAGCACGGTTTAGTTTTCCTTTTTTCTTGTGATTTTTATCGCACTTAGTTTTATCTAGTCTTTAGGAACCCAAATTCCTTTAGACCTCTCTTGATTTTTCATCTTAGCTTTCAATCTTATGCCCAAATCTTCTAGACTAGGGACCTCTATCTCTTTAGACCCCGATCTAGAAAGAACTCTGCGTAGGATACAAAAGCTATTCAACGAAATTTCAAAAGCTTCTGATACTTCAAGTTTAGACCGTATTCGTGAGAAATACTCGGATATTCTATCTAATCTTGTAGGAGAAGAAGATTCATTCTCATCTCCATTCACAAAAACCACTCAATCTTCATTCCATCTTCACCTTCACATTCGGGAATGGTTCGACTTTCCGACCATTCCAAACCCACCGCAGAAACACTTCCATGGGGTATTACTACACCCCAAATCGAAGCCCAAAACTTTGAAATCAAACCATCCTTCATTAACCTCATAGAAAGAAGCCAATTTAGTGGCAATGCCACAGAAGATGCCAACCTTCACATCCAAAACTTCTGTGACTATTGCTCCACTATTAGACAAAATGGAGTCACCCAAGAGCAAATTAGAGAGATGCTCTTCTCATTTTCTTTGAAGGGTAAGGCAAAGTTGTGGATTCATAGCCTTGATAAGGTTACTTTAGGTATCACCGATTGGGAGAGCTTAGCTCTTGCCTTCTACCAAAAGTACTTCCCCCCAGAGAAGACCGCTTTGTTGAGAAGTCAAATCACTGGTTTCCAACAAGGGGATGATGAGAGCCTATATGAAGCCTGGGAGAGGTACAAGGACTTGCAAAGAGAATGTCCTCATCATGGGTTAGATTCATGGCTCCTTGCCATCACATTCTATAATGGGTGTTATATAGAGTCCCGTCCAATCCTGGATTCTGCTAACAATGGAAGATTTGATCAAATCAATGTTGAAAATGCTCACAATACCATTGAATCCATGGCAATTCACGATTCTCAATATAGAAATTCCCGCTCCATACCATCGAAATCTAAGCAAGAAGACCCCACTTTGACGCTTTTACAAGCTCAAGTAGCCCTTCTCACACAAAAGCTAGAACAACTCCAATCCTTTACATTTCAACAGAGTGACAATGGTGTAAGTAAACTTGAAGCCATAATGCTGCAATTAGCTCAAAGGCAAGACACCATGATAGCTCAATTCCCAGAGAGCGATCAAGCTAAGGATGCCGCCATCAAACTGTTGGAAACTAAAATTTCCCAATTTACCTCTTCTAATACCCACCAAACCCAAGGGCAGCTGCCTTCACAATGTTACCAACCTCACGAAACTGTAAACGCCGTTTCCTCGAGAAGTGGTAAGCATAATGATGAGCCCGTGGTTGTTGATGTTGAGAATGAGGTGCCCATGTCAAAAGGGAAAGAGCCCGAGATTCCTATTGAGATCAAGGTCCCATTTCCCGAAAGATTAGCAAAGCACAAGGAGGAGGCAAAGTATGGTAAATTCCTTGACGTCGTTAAGAACTTAAAGGTAACAGTCCCTTTCATTGAATTGCTTACCCAAGTTCCTTCTTATTCCAAGTTTATGAAGGAAGTCCTCAAAAAGAAGAGATCCTTCAATGAGGCTAAGATCGTAGCTTTCACTGAAGAGTGTAGTGCACTCTTGAAAAATAAGTCTCTACCAAAACTTAAGGACCCTGGTAGTTATTCCATCCCTTGCACTATAGGCACATATACCATTGATAAGGCCCTTTGCGACCTGGGTGCTAGTGTAAGTGTCATGCCCTTTTCTGTGTTTGAAAAACTTAACATGTGTGCTTTGAAATGCACTAATATTACTTTGCAAATGGCAGACCGTTCTCTAAAACAACCTACGGGTGTTTTAGAAGATATGCCCGTCAAAGTTGGTAAGTTTTTCATTCCCGTTGACTTTCTAGTACTTGACATGACCGAAGACTCTCAAATCCCAATCATTTTGGGAAGACCCTTTTTGCCCACCACTGATGCAGTTTTCGATGTCAAGAATGGGAAGTTGACATTAGAGATAGGAGATGACAAGGTGACCTTTAATAAAACTTCAACCGTTAAGGGTCCCGTGTTAGAAGAACCTTGTTATGTGCTTAATGTTGATGACTCTTCTGTTGTTTCTTCTATGCCTCGATCCTTACTGACGGATCCGGTGGAGGCACAGGTTAGTGTTAATTCTCTTGCAGGTGATCATACTAAAAGCACTACTGCTAAAAGTGCTAGAAGGGGATATTCTCGGAAAAGCTTAGCATGGATGGAGAATGTAAAGCAGGCTATGATGACGAGCTTGGATGATAGTGAGCTTAAAGATAAAGGATAATTTCAAAGAGAAAAAAAAGAAGTCTAGCAAGACTTTTAAATTACGCTTCTCGGGAGGCAACCCGTGTTCCTTTTCTTTTTGCATTTTTATTTTTGTATTCCCTTTTTTGTTGTTAGGATTCATTTTGCAGATGAAAGAGTTTTTGAAGAATCTATAAAGACCTTCCTTGTCAAGTCCAAAAGACTAGCTTGGGGGAGTCCGCGCTGAGTAGTAAGCTTCATTCTTCTTTCATTTTTCTCTTTTCCCATTAAGCATCTCATTGCATATTTTGTCTTTGTGCTCACATTGAGGACAATGTGATGTTTAGCTTGGGGGAGGGATTGCATTTTCCTATTTTGCATTTTAGTATATCATTTTTCAAATTTTGAATAAAAGAAAGAGAAGATTTTTGAGAAAAATTTAAAATTTTTGAACACAATTGAATGATTTTCATGCTTTTCTTGCTTGTTTACTATGCTATCATGTTACATTTCCCAAACTTAGAACTTTCAAAAGATAATGATTCAATATTCATTGAATTGTGCATACATGGGGAAGTCTTGTACACAGTAGGCATGGAAGGAAGCTATAGATGAGTACGCTTGATCTTGACATTTGGCAAGTTACATATATTGTAAGGTATAACCTCCTTAGACTGGTACATCCATACCCAGTCTCATCTAGGTGTGTGTAGTTCTCCTTGTGATGTGTGTCATGTCAAAACGCATAAGTATGGTTCTCATTTCATTCCTATAAGCATTGCATTCATGATTCACTATGATTTGAAGCCTTTTTCACTTTGCATTACCCCTCAAAAATAACGCCTTCATACAAATGCTTCACAAAATAATAGCTACATACAAAAACTGCCTACCTTTTGAGCTAGTAGTTAGACTATGGTGTATGGGTGCTCTTTTGAGAAGATTTTGATCCTTAATGACAAAGTGAATTTGGAGAACGAAAAATATTCAAGAAGTGATGTTCAAAAGAAAAGAAAAGAAAAAAATGAATGAAAAAAGAGAAAAGAAAAAAGAAATTGAAAAAGAAATAAAAAGAAATAAAAGAAGAAGTTGTGAGTATCTCCTAAGAAATTTCAAAAAAATAGAAAGAGTTTACCCTTGTGTTTCGTGTGTAATAAGCCAATCTGTTACTTCTGGCTTCGTTATTCGTCTTCTGGGAAATTAATCGAAAGTTTGGATTGAGTATTCATTTATCATTGGTCAGTTGCTAGCTCATTCTAACCTTCACATGACCATAACTGTTTGTCCACCTTTCACCCATTTTCCAAAGCCTTCTTCTTATTTTTCCGGCTTCTTTTCTATGTGCATTATGATATTTGACTTGTGTTTTGAATTGTTTACCATATTAGACTGCGGACACATTTTCATAAGTCGTAGATAGGTGAGTGTCTCAAAAACATTTACACATAAAGAAATCCCCTTTTACATACAATGAGTGTTCGAGTGTGCCGTGAGAGTCCATT
Source organism: Heliosperma pusillum (assembly GCA_022085475.1). Classification (NCBI taxonomy): domain Eukaryota; kingdom Viridiplantae; phylum Streptophyta; class Magnoliopsida; order Caryophyllales; family Caryophyllaceae; genus Heliosperma; species Heliosperma pusillum. The sequence continues at coordinate 12,311 of JAIUZE010049780.1, forward strand.
TGTCAAAAGATCATGCAAGAGCCGAAAATTCTATAGTGAAATTCTTTGTGCTACGCCGTTATATAAATCTCAGCCATGTTTATGTATCATTCTTGCCCACGTTGATTTTGGGTTATGATTCATTATGTTTCCAAAGCTTTACGTTGAGATTTGTTTCTTGATGGTGTAGTAGCCAATGCTTGCAACCTTGTCCTGGTATTGTTTGTTATGTTTGCTTGAGGACAAGCAAAGGTTTAGCTTGGGGGAGTTTGATAAGTGAATATTTGTATGATTTTAACCCCCAGTTTAGCTCGGTTTTGTATATCATTTGTGCTTTGTTAAGCCATTTTATGAGCTAATATCGTCTTCTAGGCGAATTTCTATGTTCTAACCTGTTTTGTAGGAAAAGTGACGTTTCTACGCCCTTTTTCTATATTCCCGAGCATTTGCCTAGAACCCGACGATTTTAAGAAGCAAGCTTGACCAAGTGAAAGGCATTTCAAGAAGGTTCACTAATTCGAAAGAGAGAAGGAGTAAAGACAGTTTCGTAGTTGTCGGAAGATCAATCAATTAGGCGAAAGAATTCATCGCTTTACATCAAACCCTATCAACAAACCCGACTCAAGAGGTCAAGGGAGATGTTGGAAGTCAAGTCAAAGCAAAGGAAGATGAAACGTTAGTCAAAAGGACCTGGATGACCACTTACCCGATCGGGGAAGTGTGTACCCAATCGGGTTTTTGTGCTGCTTCGAGAAAACGACGTCTTCTTCCTACTTTTGTCCTATGTGTTTAATGCCCGACCTCTTCTCTACGAAACCCTAATACTATAAATAGATCATCTAGCCTCTCATCTCAACACACCTTCTTCTCATACTTCTTTTTTTTCTTCTTACATTTCTCCTTAAATTAGGAGGAGGAGGAATTAGCCTCCCTTCTCTCATTTTCTTCTTCTTTAGTCTTTAGTTCTTAGTTTTATTTCTGTCCCTTAGTTTAGATTAATAAGGATTTCATCCTTGTAATCTCCTTTGTGTGATTCAAGCGTTGCAATTCAAGGATCGTTTATTATATGCAAGGATTTTCTATTATTGTTATCATTGTAGTCATATAGGTATTTCTGTTTTATCCCTTGTTTAATGTTCTTATTGTTTTCTATTTGATTGTTATTCGCTTTACATATTGTCTTAGATTCATTTTAGTACCGTTATAATCGTTGTTTCATTTCCTAGATTATCAATTAGCGTCGTTATTATCGCCATATAAAAAGTCAAAACAAAATAAACATGTCTATCCTAGTTTTCATTGTTAATATCATTTTAGACATAGATATCATCATGAGTGAGTAGTCATCCTTTCTAGGGTGTAGGGTAGCCATGTTAGATTGATTAAAAGATGTTAATTGGATAAAGGAGTTGTGCCTTTAAAACATTGTGTTTATGCATGTTTGGATTGTAACGATAGTTAATGAATTTTAGCTAAAATCATTTGACTAGTATGGAATTCTTTTCCAAGGTAGATATACAGGAATTGAATAGACAAAGCGTGACGTAGTGGATTAAGACCTAGTAAATCGCACTAAAAGCCTGCTAGACCATCTGATCTATGATTGTAATGAACACGCCATTCTTACGAACGCTCAATGAATTATTTGCATATCCTAAATCCAATTTCATCAATATATCAATCTACATGTGTGAACCTGCTTCCCTAGATGCTTTTCATCACTTGTTTTATTGTTTTCATTTCCATTTGCTTTTATTTCATTTTCGTTTATGCCTTGTAGTAGTTTAAAAACCAAATTCCCAAAACCCAGATTTTTGTTAGATAAAGCCCAATTGCGAGACATTTCACATCTTATAGGAAACACCATCTCCCTGAGGATCGACCCCTACTTCCCTAATTACATTAATTTGTTATTAGCCTAGTCTGGGTAAATTATCTTTGTATTGGGCTTGCGACAGGCCCGATCACAAAGGCTAATCGAAAGATTACAAAAAAAGACCAAATCAGCCCCCTCCCTTATAATGCCTCCACGGCTTAAGAAGTGAACCAGCACCATAGACTCCAAATGAATTTCACCCGACAAAGCAAAATATCACCCGACGACAACTTCAACTTCACCCGGTTGGGTGATATATCACCCGACGGCCTTCAAATTTCGCTCGGTGGGACTCTTAGGCCACTTGCTCGAGTTCATGAAGGTCGTTGAAAATTGGGGTTCTCGTGAAGCACAGAGGGAAGAAGTAGCAGGTGTTTTCGGTCGGTTTGACGCCATCGCCGCTGCTGGTATTTGTTACATTACAAGTGAGGTGAGCAAGAGTGATGGTGGCTCGTGGGTTGTCACTCCATGTCATTGTGTGAGTCGCATCTGGTTGTTGAACGAAGTAGGGGGAGAGGAGGGCACAGTGGTGCTACTCGAGCCGTGGTGGCTCGATTTGGGCTTCCAGTACAAGAATTCTTGTTTCAGGGGACTATAAGAAGGCGCATGAATACAGTAGTCGGTCAATTGGTGACTGAGAGAAGTCTTTAATTTGGCGACTACATAATCCCCGGAATAAATCAGTAAAAACCTCGGGCGACCACTTTTAGTCGTCAAATTGGCGAACGTTTTCAGTCGCCAAGTTAAATTATAGGCTGAATCACGTGAGAAACCCCCTCTCTCTTACTTTACCATTTCTAAAAACAAAATTAACACCTTGCGACACCAATTTGATAAATTCGACACCACCACTACTCCACTCTGTCAACCACCACGATCCGCTCCGACCACCACTCCGACACCACCACGCCTGGATCTCTGTCCTCTCCTTCATCTTGCTTTGTTTTGTTAATCCTAATTGTTGAAGGTATAATATATTTGTTCTAATTTCAATCCTTAGATTAATTTAGTTAGTTTGTTTAACTTGTGATTTTTATTAGTATTAAATTGATTTTATATGTTTATATAAACATTTGTCTCAAAACATCATCTGATAGTACTTGGATCTGGAAGAACATATGCAGGGTGAAGGATAAGCTCAAGGAGGGATTTGAGAATGATGAGTGGCAACAGAGTCCAAAGGGATATACAGTCAGGAGTGGGTATGAATGGCTGCACGCAGATAGGAATAATGTAACCTGGCATACTGTTGTTTGGAATAATTGGGTTGTTCCCAAGCATGCTTTGATTACATGGCTGAAGATGCATAAGGGAATGAATGTCAAAGACAAACTGTTCAGGCTGAATTGCTGTGAAACTGACTTGTGTACTATGTGTGAAGCTGCAACTGAAACTGTGAACCATATCTTCTCTGAATGTGTATATAGCTGCAATATCTAACATCATCTGATGAAATGGTTTGATGGCAATGTTCCTGACACTATGGCTCTTGCTAATGACTACAAGGACACGGTACAATGGAAGAAGCAGGCTGTGCTACTCAATGCATATAATTATCATGTTTGGTCACAAAGGAACACTGCAAGATTGCAAGGTTACCTCATGAGACCTGAAGATGTAGCGAGGAAGATAGAGGAGGAGGCAATAAGAAGAATCAAGGCCAAGATTGGAGATGAAAATACAGTAGCATTGCATAGTTAAGGGGTATTGAAAGCTAATTGTATTGGTATGATATATTGTTTTGTTGCTGCAAAATTGCCTACCATGGGATTCGAACCCAGATCCTTGTAATTAACCATTTTGATTTGATATATTAAATTCACATTTTTACCAAAAAAAAAAACATTTGTTATGATAATTAGGTTTTTAGATATTATTTTATTTGGATTTGATGTAATTAAGACTAAGGTGATGTTATATGTTTAGTGTTAAGATGATACTGTTGGAGCCAGTGTCCTCCACAGTTAGTGCAATAACATAAATAAACCTCTATAGGTTCACAGGGTATACTTTGTATTGTAATCAGTTGATTAACGTTTATCGATAACGGTTGGCTTGCTAGATAAGTTTGACGTTATTGTCATACAGATGGCGGTGATCAACTGGTCCCTAAAAGTCACACCTAAAGGATGTGATTGAGAAATGTGATTATTTGAGAAAATAATCATATTGATGACTTATTAAATGACTAAAAGGTTAGTCGGTGTTTTTGACTAAAAGGTTAGTCAATGTGATGATGATATAATTATTTAATAACGATTAAATAATGTTAGCTAAGACGAATTAACTGTAATTCGTAATTAAATATAAAATGTTATATTTAGTTGTAGTATATAATGTGAGCTTAAACGAATTAAAATGTTAATTCGTAATTAAAACATAAACCGTTATATTTAATTAGCAGGATTATAAATATACCGATATTTATAATTGAAGTATATATTATACGATTGTCATAATAATTGTTATGTTAATATATCCACTGCAAAATGTTGTAATGGACCTTATTAATGTATGACAACATATTAGACAATTATAATATGTATAACATTATATTAAATGGAAGCTAATATAACCGAAAAAAAAGTCCATATACAATCGGGTTTTTCGGTCCATGGGTAGTGTTTTTGAGGAGACAAATCTCCTCATTAAAACCCTATAGGTGCCGTGAGATCAAAGGGGAAGAGAGAAAATTAAAAACCTAATTCTATTTTCTCACTTGTGCCTCCATCACACACAAAACACAAAAAACCTAAAAGTTAACAGTAACTTTTAATTATCTTTCTAGCAAAGGAGAAGGGCATTTCTCGATCAATCTTGGGTGAGACGATTAGGAGGATATCTACTTTGATATCTATTCTTAGGCCGAATTTTGCTAGGACCAAAGGTTCAATTCGTTTTCTCCATATTTTATATTGTTTTCATATTAATGACTCGCAATTCATATTCTATAATTTTGTTATAATCCTAAATTTTAAGGGGATGTAAACAGTTATTTCCCACAAGTGGTATCAGAGCATAAGGCTACAAAATTATATTATATGTTTTTCATTTTATGAAATATAAATTTGAGAAAAAATTATGGAAATACCGAAAAAAAAAATTTTGTTACGGCTGTTTTTTTTTTTTTGGGCCGTGTGAATTTTTTTTTAGGTCTTGTTTTTCCTTTGTTGATTTATTGATATTGTTATTTTAAAAGGTTAAAATTCAATATAATAAATTTGTACTTGTTTTAATTTGATAAGGATTAAATTAAAATAAGATGGAATTGTTTTGTTTTTGATGTTGCTATTGTTTTCGGACTCATTGTTTTAAATTGATAATTTTTGTATAATGATTCAATTTTAATGATGTTCAAAGCGATTGTGATTAAATGAATATATGGATAATCGATTTAATCATGATTTAGATGTTCATTTTAAAAGGTTAAATTGAATAATCTAGTTTGAATCAATATTTTATAACGATTAGATATTGAATTTTGTACCGATCTAGCAATATTGTCAACACCGAAATTTTTTTTGCAATACGTGCTGCTACTGTTCAATTTAAAAAAAAAAAAAATTTCTGTTTTTTTTATTGCTGTGCAGCAGTATTTTTTTTATTTTTAATGTTATTTGTTTCGGTTTTTGTTAAACCGTGAGAAAATAAAAGAAATTTTTTTTTTTTTGCACTGGTACTGTTCGCGTGAACAGTGAACAGTGCGGGAAAAAAAAAATTTGTTTGTTTTTTTTTTTGGGCATTATAAAGATAATGTTTGTTTGTTATTGGGAAAAGGTTCACAATAATGTGACCCGCTTATTTTAAAAGGTTTACAATAAAATGGATTATGGCAAGATTAAAATTGTTGTGGGCAATTAAGGAATTGTCACATAATTTTGATCGTATATAATGGTGGTTTGGATAAATTACTCTACATAATTACAGAATTATGTCTTGAAGAATTAATTTATATAGTTGATGCATTTTATTTTTGTCGAATGAATGTATGAATGAATGGTTTGATTTACGTATTTTTGCAATTGGTTGAAAAATGTAAAACCTAGTGTGACCTTAGTTAATCATGTTTTCGTAATGATGGAAACATGGTTTGGATGTATTTTTGAGATCTCGAATCTCCTTTTTATTTCTTTTAATTATGTTTTTGGAATTAGAATGTAAATAGGTTTATTTTGTAATTTTAAAAATGTAATTTAAGAAGACTAAAGATGGAGATCGTGTGACAACCCTCGCGAATGCGGAAATAATAAACAAACAAGCATGTGAATTATATTGCGGAAATAGGTAGTTTTTAAAAACTTTTATACATGCA
>JAIUZE010049781.1:0-12763 GCA_022085475.1 Heliosperma pusillum
TCAAGAAGAAAAGTCAAAGACAACTTAAAAGTCAAGAAAAGTCAAAGACGACTTAAAATTCAAGAAAAGTCAAACTCGACTCAAAAGTCAAGAGAAGTCAAACTCGCCTTAAAACGGGATTTTCATGGAATCTCACAGAAATTCCAAATACGAACTCGGAAATTCTAAATTCGACTCGAAACATAAAAAGCTAATTTAAAACTTAAATTCGCTGAAAAGATTTCGTAAAATATTTCTACTAGAAAAATAGGGTACATTTCCGGGTGTTACAGCGAGGGTTGTCACATATTATCTTGTAAAAGTTATTTATAGATCAACCACAATTCCGTAATAGAAGCGTGTAAATATTTCTCTCGTGGTACGAAACCTCTGGGAAAATGACGCAGCAGATGCTGCGCCTCTTCGAAGAATCGCAGTCCTGCTGCGGCTCTTCCCCAGCCCATTCCTTTCCAAATTTTGAGTTTTTCTACGACTCTTTCATATTTTTACTATAGAACGAGAGCTTCGTTCTCACTTTTGAGGTATGCGAGTGTTCCGCCTCTTCTCGTCTCTCTTTGCATTCTAAACCTTGCTCTAAGTTATCGAAATCTACGTGCTTGATCATTCGACCACGTAAGCTCAGAACCTTCTGAGTATCCGTCACGTTTTCATTTGACCGACCAATTTGACCACTACACAATTAATTCAATTCAATCAATCTTCAGCCTTTAACAAGGGCACTTTCTGCATACATCTAGGTCAAGTTGTCGCTAAAACGTAACTTAGCCATTCTCGTTTCGTCAACATGTAAGTCTGATAGTGTTAAATCCCCGTTTTTATTAACTTTTATTTATTTTCATATTAGTAATGTAAGATCTATGTCAGAAACAGATTTAAAACCGATTTCAAAGTCAAAAACTTTTCATAAAACCTTTGAAGTAGTCATCAGTCGTCGAGAAGAAACGCAGAAGCATATGCGCCTCTTCAAAGAGTTGCAGCATCTGCTGCGAACCTTCAATAGGCTGCCTGCTCCTGCTCTTCTTCTTCTTCCTCTGGTTTCTACGTCTTTGTTTCCTTTTTCTTATTTTATTTTCTTCGTACATAAATCGTATTTATCCTTCATACATCGTTTTATTCTTGACTTATATCCCTAATAATTCAATATTAGCGGGTTTTCGTCTTTAAAGTTAAATTTGGGTTTTAGAGGTTCGATTCGTGCATATCAAATCTCTGGATTCCTTGTTGAATTCTGTCCCTAAACCTCTTTTTTTGCCTCGACGTAGCTTTAATTACGTAATTAATTAACTATTAGTCGTCTTATCGCCCATAATCTGTCTTTTAGTTTTTCAAATCTTGTCATTTTCTTCAAATCTCCGTTTTGAGTATATTTCTGACGTAGATCACGTAATCCATTGTAATTTTGTTTAGTCATTGTAATCGTATCATTTCTTTTTCTTTCATATGTAATTAATCCTAATTCCCATTTTGACATAATAAAGTGCTACATGTTCACCGACATAGTCTAATTCGCATGCTAGGATTTAAAACGTAAGATGTTGCATTGCATGCATATACTCGATGACATATCAAATATGAACAACTTCCCTAATCATTAGTAGAAGCCGCTATCGAGGCGGGCGGGATTAGGTGTTCGATTAAAGAACTTCCTAATACGTACCCTCACCCCTTACTCAAGATATCTGTGAACATCCGTGTTCATTGGCATCCAAGAGATTCATTCTAGACATAGAATGTTAAGGGTAACGAGTTCTTAGTGTTTCTGTCATTACTTTATGTCTTGACATGGCATATAGTATTCGAAAGGTTCCAATTTCCCATAAAAATTGGTGGTGACTCCACAAAATGCGTATCACTACGCTTGTTCCGACCCATGGTCTTGCCGTGTACCCATCAGTATTTTAAATGTAAATAGAATGAAGAACATCTGCGTTTGCATTTGAAATTCGATAAAAATAATAAAAGAAAATCTCATCAGTTTCTTATCTAACTTAATCTAGGACTTTCTAATCCTTGTCGGGCTCGCTTTTCAAGACGAAAGATGACACGGCCGCCAAATGAGCACGCTTATTCATTTTCTTTCATTTTTTTAGGGGAATCATTTCACTCCTCTTTCTTTCTTTCAAACACTTACACATGTCTGGTCATTTTAAACACTTAAACATGTCTGGTCATTTCAAACACTAATACATTTTCTTTAAAATTCGTTTTTTTGGGGGTAGCCCATTTTAAGCCAGTTTAGGCCACCAATATGCGACATGTAAGTTATGTTAGCTCTATGTAATTTTTGGCGGCATGACGGCAGAAACCGTCGTCTACTAAACGTTCTTTTAGACTAACCTGCACGAACTACGAACACCCAACAACAAAGGCACTCAGGCCATCACATGCAATCAAACGGGAGATATATACATCCAACAGGGGGCTCTCGCCCAAAACAAAATCCAAAAAATCCAATACTGTGGGCTCTCGTCCGAAACAAAGTCAAAATGTACAAGTAAATGCCAAAGCAAAAGACGACTAATCCTCATCGCCACCCAGCATGGCTACAGTCACCTCGAGAGCGAAGACATCAGCATCCCTGGCCTCCAACTCCCTCAACAGACGAGTCGTCTCCTCCCGGGACTCTGCCAAGTCCCGCTCTAGGTCTCTCTGTGAAGAAATGCCTCATCTCAGTCATTTCATTTTAAAATATAAAATGATACAATAAGATAGAAAGGGAATGGGATGTTCATACCTGTCAATCCTGGCCACCTAAGAGCGCCTCGATGGCCTTAGCGCGCAACTGGTTGGCCACCCTCCTGAACGCTACGTGCTGAGACGGTGCTAGTTATATTCAAATAAGGGTCAAATCAAACGCATTCCTATGCAATGAAATAACTAAAATTGGAGGCTTACTTTCCAGCACCTCGAGGTAAGCTGGGGGCTTGACGCCTGTCACCTCGATCTCTTGCAAATCAATTCAAAAAAAATCATTAATTGACGATCGTTCGTTACTTTTCAAAACCAATTCAAAAATATTTAATTGACGATCGTTCGTCGCTTCTCAAATCGAATCAATTTAAACACCTCGAGGTAAGCTGGGGGCACAACGCCTGCCACCTCGATCTCCGACACAGATCACATGACTCTTTAATTGACGATCGTTCGTCACTTGTCAAATTAATTCAATTTAAAAAATAGCAAACACCTCGAGGTATGCTGCGGGCTTGACGCCTACCACCTCCATCTCCTGCAAAGATCAAATGGCTCTTTAATTGACGGTCGTTCGTCACTTCTCAAATCAACTCAACTCAACTCAAAAACACCAAGAAACAAGAAATGCGGGTCATCCACCTTTTATCATCAGAATGTTGCTCGCCACAACCCAGCAGATCCCCTGAAATGATTTGATTCTAACAGTTTCTTCCGTATATTCCGCGCCTTGACAGGCTTCAAAACTGTCACATAATGTTATCTTCTCACCAGGGACCCACCTTTCGGACATATAGTCCGTGGGCCCGTCTTTTATCACCAGAATTTTGCTCGCCACAACCGAGCAAATTCCCCGGAATGATTCAATCCTAACAGAGTCTTCCATATATCAAGTTTCACAAATTCCTTTCAATATATATGTTTCCCCAACGACAGTTTGCCCGAGGACAGAGACAGGCAAATTCTCACATATGGCGGCTGGCGAGCCTCACGACGCACCTCAGTCCAAATAAGAAGATGCCTCTAGTATGACTCCTTCTTATGGCTGACGAGGTTTTATACGTAGTCTAATGGACTTTAAACAGACTTTAAAATGTTCCCGACGATAGGTCCTTGGTTCAGACCCCGTGAACCGCCTCGCGTCGCCGTAGTCGTCAAGTTGTAATCTTCGATTGATCTGATGGCTATACTTTGACTTTTCCCTTGTCCAAGCCTCAGTCAAAGTTGTAATATAAATATGTTAAATCACTTTCACTTGACTCATAGATCGATAATTAGTCATTAATATACCAAACAACATTAACTGCTTGCGATTTTGATGTCACAGTCAGAACTCAGTTCAAGAACAGACGCACCAAGTGTTGCGCCTCTTCCAGAGGATGAAGCTGTGTTGTGCCTGTTCTGGGTTAAATTCCGTCCCTGATGTTTTCGCCTTGACGTAGCTTTAATTACGTATTTAATTAACTATTAGTCGTATTATCGCTCCTAATCTATTCTTTATTTATATTTTTCCTTTTTCTTTTCTTCAAATTTTCGTTTTGAACGTATTTCTGACATAGATCATGTAATCCATTGTAATCTCATTTACTCGTTTTATTGTATGATTTTACCTTTCTTTCGTGTGTAATTCATTCTAATCCCCATTTCAACATAATCAAGTGCTAATTACATGTTCACTGACATAGCCTAATTCACATGCTAGGATTAAAACGTTGGATGTTGCATTGCATGCATATAATCGATGACATATCAAATACGAACGATTTCCTAATCGTTAGTAGAGGTCGCTATCGAGGCGGGCGGGATTAGGTGTTCGATTAAAGAACTTTCTAATACGTACCCTCACCCCTTACTCCAGATCTTTGTGAACATCCATGTTAAATGGCATTCACAAGAGTCATTCTAGACATAGAATGCTAAGGGTAACGAGTTCTTAGTGTTCATTTCATTACTTTATGTCTTTACATGTGGCATATAGTATTCGAACGATTCTAGTTTCCCATAAAAATTGGTGGCGACTCCACAAAAATGCGTATCACTACGCTTGTTCCGATCCGTGGTCCCGCCGTGGCCGTGGCCTCCCTTGAGGAACAAGAAAGATATTAGGATAAATTTAAAACTGTAATATACCTTGTGCCTCCCTTGTGTAACAAGAAAGATATTAGGTTTACATCTTACGTAAACCCTAATTGAGCCACAAGGCTAATCACGTGTGGCATGCCCCATAAGCCTTGACCACGTGAAACCATCCATCACGACTCAAAATAAGATAGATTAGGGTTTAGGTTTGAACATGTATGGAAACCCTAGATAGTATGACAACTCATAAGTTGTTTTACTAATCAATAGAGATATGATATTAGTATTCAAACTAAACAAATTTAATCCTTAATCTACCATAAATACTTTTCTTTTAGAAGAATTATTTAAAACTGAATTCAAAACCGTTTTAAAAAATTAAATCACCCGCACTATATTTTGCAGTTCCAAAGTTATAGTAAGTTCACCTATAACTTTGAACTTGATAAGTAAGGTTATAGTTAAAACAACTATAACTCTACTTCCCACAATTACTATTGAAATTAGCATTATTGGACGACGACCTATACTACAAAATCTTCCTGGAGATCTTCAGTATGTTGATCATCACTTCATTCAAATCACGAGCTCTTCATGTTGAGCTCCACAAGCTTTTTTAAGATTTTGTGATTGATCTTGAGCTTGATTGTCACCAAAGTTATAGTAGAAACACCTATAACTTTGCTTCAGCATTTCCAAAGTTATAGTAATGACCTATAACTTTGCTTCACAAATCATCAAGGTTATAACTAAACTAGCTATAACTTTAAATGTCAAACCATGCTTAATCTATCAAGAATTAAACATAATCATATAACTATATACATACATACATGTCATTATCAAAACATAATCATATAACTATATGATTCAACAAATTCCCCCTTTTTGATGATGACAAGTCTTTAATGATTTGTGACTAGGGTAAGTTCCCCCTCAACATAATACTATTAAAATCATAGTGGGTAGAACGCAAGATCAAAACATCTAAAGCTAAAGTATAAGCACCTAAGGACCTTAAGATACTAAAGGTAATTTCTTCCCCCTCTTGACATCATCGAAAAGACGAAAAAAAATATAAAATGATTAGAATAATATAATCCAAAGCTATTATATAATCAAGTCAAAATCACACATCACAAAATGAAATTAAGTTCCCAATAGAAATCATTACATCGTCTCTGGTAACTACTAAGCAAAAACTAGCAACATAATCAAGTCATAACTAAAGTAAGGAATAATATGGCTTAAGACATTGGGAGATTATAGGCTAAGCATTTATCAAGATGAGGTGTTAATTTGAGTAGATTAAGGCCATTCATAAGGTCTATTAGTCCACCATCCGCACTCAAGTCCCCACTCATAACCAGAAATCTAACAAAGATAATTCCGATGAAACAGAAATTCGTTCAATAACAGCTCCTTAACACCGTTAATATAAACCCCAGTGCACGTAACTCACAACTTACAGTAGCTAACACTGTTCTTATTGAAAAGAGGACTAAACTTTGCTCAATCATACGAGTAGCAACAGATTCCATAAACACAACACATCCCTCCTCAACCTTTTTTTTAATATTCAGCTAAGAATCAACAAACGATTTTTTTTATTAGCTTAGCATCAATACGGTGTATCCATCTAACCATCTTTGATTCAAGACCACCCGAAACACTCCAACTTGATGTACTTGACCTCCGACAACACTAATCAAATTATTTGTCTCCGTAAAAATTAGATTCGGTCCACTAACCTTAAGACGCATAAGCTTAAGTAACGCATCACATATAAGAGTTAAATTCCATATCTTTCAGCTCCAGCCACACCTTTGAGTATCTTCTCGTTCCCCAAACTTCTCTTGACGGTCTTTTTGGACGGCGGAACAGAATACTGAGATGATGATTTATTGACAGATTTTGTGGTAAAACACGGTAAATGACGCAGGGATTGGGGGTTTGTTTGTGATGGTAATTGGGTTTTAGAATATGAATGATGAATTACGGATAATATTGTAAATATGGTAAAAGTGTGGGTAAATAAATGGTTATGACAAAATAACGTAATTAATTTACGCAAAGCAATTAACATATCAATCAATCCCACAATATAGTACACACTTCTTCATAGATTATATGTAGCGGCGGAATATACAGACACAATCATACAATCTCGTCTAAAACTAGCCAGTCACAACAGCAAGAAACATTTATGACGAATTATAATTGATACCGATTAAATCAATTTCCGCCCGCAAAGTCTCAAAACGTTCTCTAGCCATTGCTTCAGGAATGTCAGCCCATTGTTTTTCCGTACTACAAATTTGAAGTCTTATATTCCCCTTTTCTATTTGGTCTCTAGGAAAAGGGTGTCTAATTTCTATGTGTTTAGTGCGCGGGTGTTGCGCGGGGTTTTTTGAAATAATAATGGCACTCGTATTATAATATAAAATAGGAACACAACCAACGTTCACACCATAAACAGATACTTGTTGCTTAAGTCATAGTAATTGAGAACATACCCAGGCTGCGGCAATATATCCAGCTTCCACTAGTAAATAAGGCAACTGAATTTTGTTTCTTTGACCACCACGAAATGATGCATGATCGAACACATGTAGCTATGCCATATGTACTTTTTCTATCAAGTGAACATCCTGCATAATATTCATATGAATACCCTATGAGATCGAAATTACATTCAAGAGGGTACCACAGATATAGTTTAGATGTACCAAGAAAATACCTCAAAATTTTCTTCACTACCACCATATGTGATTGCTTAGGGCACGATTGCAATCGAGCACAAACACATATACTAAACATTATATATGGTCTACTTGAAGTTAAATAAAGAAGTGAGCCAATCATACCTCGATAAGTTATCTCATCGATAGACTTACCTTCTTCATCTTTAGTTAATTTCTTATCCGTGACCATATGAGTGGCCATAGGATGAGAAGTTTCCATACCAAACTTCCGAATTAGCTCTTTCATGTATTTTTGTTGGTGTATCATGATGCCTTCTTTGGTTTCTTGGATTTGTAGTCTAAGGAAGAACTTAAGTTCTCCCATCATGCTCATCTCAAATTCTGAGGTCATCAACTGGGAGCGAAAGTTTCATCGTAGTCAATCCCTTCTTGTTGATTGTATCCTTGAACAACCAGTCTTTCTTTCTTTCGCACAATCATTATCGTGTCATCAAACTTATTTCTGAAGACCCATATGGTGCCACTGACTGATCGTTCCTTTGTTCTACGAACTAAGTGCCAAACTTTGTTCCTCTCAAATATTTGTAATTCTTCTTCCATGGCAACGATCCAGTCTGGTTCAGTGAGTGCTTCCTTGATGTTCTTTCGTTCAATGGTAGAAAGGAAGGAATAGAAGGAGTAAAAGTTATTTAATGATCCTCCTGTTTGAACACCATTTCTTAAGCTACAATGATTGAATCCATTGAATATGAATCTTTATATTTCCATCTTTTAGAAGCCTCGGGCACTTATTCATTTGAGTTTGAGGTAGAAGCTTCAAATGTTTTGGAATCAAGGGTTGTTCCCCCTTAATTCAATCTCGAGGTTATAGGTGAATCTGGTTTAACTCTGGATTCACTACTCTGATTTGAACTCAAAGTTATAGCTTCATCAGCTAAAACTTTGGTACTTAATCCCTTGTTTTGTGAGTAAGTTATAGTATCATCAACTATGACTCCAGCTCTCTTTCCATTATCATTTGAAGGAGTCTCAAACTCATAATTTGTGCCTTCGATCTCCTTTTCTTCTTCATCCAACTCCGGAGGATCATCCTTAGACAATTGAAAATCAGGTTCATTTTCATCTTTCTCATCATCCTGTATAGGCTTATCAAAAGAATCATTTTCATCAAATATAACATGAGCACTTTCTTCGATTCATAATGTTTTTTTTATTAAAAACTTTATAGACCTTACTATGATCAGAATAGCCAATAAAAATAGCCTCAACACTCCTATGATCAAATTTGCTTAACCTATTTTATCGATTGTTAAGAACAAAGCATTTACTCCCAAAGCACCGCAAGTGGGATATATAAGGTTTTCGACCTCTAAGGAGTTCATAACGGGTGTTCTTTAAAAAAGGTCTTATCATAGCACGGGTATGAATATAGCACGAAGTACTAATGGCACGGTTACTTTCATGCAGGTCAAAGAGTTAGTAGGAACATCATTCAAATTAATCATATAGACATTCCGTTTACGATGTCCTTCAAGTATGACCTTACTAGTACTTTCAATTATGATGCGACAAACTGAGAAAGATCTGAATGAAAAATAACTTTGTTACCTTTGTCACATAATAGAGATATTTTGAGTAAGTTATGCTTGAGACAACTTACAAAATATACGTCAATAATTGAGTAAGATGAAGCTATACCAATTTTACCAACACCAATGACTTTATCTTTCTTGTTGTCTCCAAAGGTGACCTTACCTCCATCAAAAGGCTCAAGTGAAAGAAATAAATTTTTATTTCCGGTCACGTGCCTTGAGCAAAAAATATCAAGGTACCAGAGGTTATTTTCTTTCACAACCACCTGCAAGACAAGTTAAATACATTTTTTATGTACCCAAGCAAGGTTGGGTCCTTTGGTGTTAGTTACCCTAAATATCATATCTTTTCTAGCCTAAACTTGTCTTATGATTTTCCTTTTAGGGTTTGGTCTGTATGGAAGTGTCTTGGTCTTTTGGTGTTGTTTAGGCTCCCGAGATTGTTTCTTCTTTGGTTGTTGCCTTTTATTGGCAAATTAGATTTCTTCTTATAGGCAAAACTCATATCGTAGAACCATCGATGTTCATTTTTTTTTGAGTTCTTGTACAAGGGGTTCAGGATTAGGACACATGTCCTCTTCCTCCTATGTGTTAGAGGCTCTAACAAAATTTATGTTTTTCTTTAGGTCTTTTGTGTGTTTTACACAATTTTCTATAAAATGACCCCTATGACCACAATAGTTACAAATTAAATAATCAAGCAAATTAACATATTTTATTTTCCT
The DNA here is from genome assembly GCA_022085475.1 of Heliosperma pusillum. NCBI lineage: Eukaryota > Viridiplantae > Streptophyta > Magnoliopsida > Caryophyllales > Caryophyllaceae > Heliosperma > Heliosperma pusillum. Next base: position 9,793 of record JAIUZE010049781.1, read on the forward strand.
TAAATCACGTTCAGAAGGGGTAGATTTGCAATTAGAGTGATTCCTAGGGCCATAACATTCATGACCTAGTCCCATTTGCTTATTATTGTCAAATTGTCCAGTTAAGAAACTTAACACAGTTGTGCTACCTTCACATTTGTCATGAACTTTCCTAACATGCATAAGTAGATCTTTTAGAGAGTTGATTCTTTCTGACAGTCAGAGTGGTCAGTCTCTATATTCTTAGAAGAACTACTATGCCTAAGGTTATCACGAAAGTCTTGAAAACGTTTATTAAGAATCAAAACTACATCTGAGTGTTGTTTCTTGATATCCGTTATTTAAGCTTTACTTTCCTTTAATTGCTGAGATGAAGAGGCAATTTTCTTCTTTTGATATGAGATTTTAATGTCTTTAGCTTTTATCTCAGCCTTATGAAGTTCAATGGCTTTTCTCAACTCTAAGGTTATAACTTCATTAGCTATAACCTTGGCCTCAAGATGTTTAATGTTGAGTTTTAACTCTGAGGTTATAGCTTCATGAGCTATAACTTTAGATTCAAGAGCTATTTTCTCAGCATTCGTGGATTCAGAAGTTGTGGTTGAATTAGCCATAACTTTAGAATTCAACTTTCTTATCTTGGCTTTTAAAAGTGGATTCTCTTTGACAATGTCAAATATTTGCTCATTTACACCGCTATTAGCCCGACTCGATTACACCGCTATTAACCCTACTCAAATCTCATTTACTTCGATATTAACCCAACTCAAACCTGCACCAAACCGAAATATCTACAACCGATTAAAAGTGAAAACTGAATCCAAACTGAATTAAATCAAACCGAAATCGAAAATAATGGTCCATCAAAATAGCCCGATCTGAAAGAAACTGAACCAAAATTGACCGAATGACCCGTTTGGCACCTCTACATTTTACGCCACATTCAATAATAAAAGCGCTACGAAAAACAAAGAAAGGGACTCGGAAAAAAAAAATGGTCTCTCTATAACTTAGCGAAGGACCATTTTTCACAAGTTTCTTCTGAAAAATATTATCATACAATAATAATCAAATATTTCTCATTTAACTAAAATATCTAATATTCAAAAATATAAATAAGAAAAAGTGAAATAAAGTTATTAATAATTTGCCAATCAAAATTATCATAATGTGACATATGAGTAGGTCTCTTAGAAAAATTAATTGTGCGACTGCTTTACAATTTAAAGTAAAATTGTATGACAAGTAATAAAAACAAATTCCAAATGGAGGTTAATGATAAATTATGTACACGTATTACCAAAATATGTATAAACTTTAAGAGTCATTTTAAGCAACATTCAACATTAAAAAATGTCACAAAAAACAGCTAAAAGGGTAAAAGTAGCCTCCTATAACTTAGTGAAAGACTGTAACTCTCAAGCTTTTGTTGTGACAAATTTACATGTATTAAAAACGGTTTTATTCAATTATATGGAGGAGCAAACTAATTATTGATAATGCTATAATTTTCTTATTTTATTTGTGTAAATTGATGACATCATCACTAAAATTTAAGGAGAGATACAAATTAGGGAAGAGTGAGACCTATTATTCAAGCACAATACCATGGTTTAACCACACTTAAGCAAAAACATAGAAAAAAGATATTCCCTCCATTCAATATCCAACACATCATTTCATTTTTTTGACACTATTTCTATATGAAGAGAATTTTCAAATTTCTGAGCAATATATAAGAGAAAATGATACCCCCTCTATCAAACTTGTATATTTTTCCACAATGTAAAAATCAAGATATATATTAACGTTACAATTTTGTGCATTGGTAAACGTGTTAAACAGAAATGCTGTATGAATTGGTAAACGTTACAATAGAGAAAATACTATATAAACTTATAAGGGGGTCATGCACTTATCAACTCTTCTATAGTTCTTTACTACATCAATATTATAAAATATCTTATGAATTTATAAAACAAACATTGATTATACTATTTTGTATAATTTATGATTTTAGCTTTACCTAACTTATTTGAACCTACTTCAGTTTATATATTTAAAATAAAATATATTAATCATAAGTATGATATATATAAAGTTTTGTTTTTAAGTTCCTAAAATGTGAGTTAAATGTGAGTTGTATAAATATGAGAATAAATGTGAAAAATACAAGGTACCATCCTAATAGCATTGAACTAGATAATTAAACTAGACAATTAACTACTACTATCTATCCAACATATCAAAAGATGGAGCTTATCAAAACAACAATATCATAAGGTACATCCTATTCCTCTCAACCAGTCTATATCTTCTTGTTTCACAATCAAGTAGCCATTGGGTTTGATTCTCTTTTTGATCTCTGAAACAACGTCCCTTGCTAGTTGCTACTAGTTCAGGTATGAGCAGTGTAGCATTGATTCTGGCCAGGTTTCTTTGTTGCCGTATATGATACATGAAAGTATTCAGTACAACATTATTAATTTTCCATTTTGAGTTCTTCAGTCAGCTCCACTAAGGATAGAGATGTTGCCAATGTTCCTAAAGAGCCATTCATTGAGAACTTTCATGATATTCCTGTTGTAACTGCAAATTCTAAAGATTTTAGATCATTTATGTGACCTTAAGGAGTTAAGGGTAAGTAGTGGGTTGAGGGGTTGTTTTGAGTGGGTGGAGATAATTGAGGCAAGTTGGGTGGTTAGATGTGGCTATGGGTTAAGAGTGGTGCATGGATGATCGATTTAGGACTGGTGATAGCTAGAGTTGGCAGTCGGGTCAAATGCACGACGGGCGGCACGGGTCCGGCACGAATACGGCCCAACACGGCACGAGCCTGAGCGAAAGTTTGGGCCGACACGGGTCCGGCACGACGAGTAGGGAGGCGGGCCACGGCGCGGCTAATAGAGAAATCCCCGTGTCAAGGCACGACCCGGTACGGGCACGGGGTGGCACGGCCCGAGATAGGCACGGCGGGCCTAACACGGCGGCA
>JAIUZE010049784.1:0-19481 GCA_022085475.1 Heliosperma pusillum
AATCTTTATACATTTTGTCACCGCCAGGATGAATAGAATAAGGAGAAAGGTGAGCTTCATCAAGTATTCTCTTTCTCAATTCGGCACTTCTCGGAACATACATTCTACCATGGTAACGAAGGTAGCCATCATTATCCACCACATAATCCTTAGCTTGCCCAAGTAGTATTTTTGCTCGTATGGCGATGAAAGTAGCATCCTCCGGTAGATGAGTACGAATCTCTCGATAGAAATCAGGTTCCGCAGTCAAAGCACCAAGATAATCGAATCCTTTCCCAACAAACTGTATCTTAAGCTTCTGAAATTCAGTTACCAGTTCATCGGGTAAAGTACCAAGAGCATTCAATGAATGACTAGTCTTTCTGCTCAATGCATCTGCCACAACATTTGCCTTACCTTCATGGTAAATCAACTCGGCATCATAATCATTCACTAACTCTAACCATCTTCTCTGTCTCATATTCAACTCTTTCTGAGTAAAGATGCACCTCAAGCTTTTATGATCGGTATAGATTCGACAATGAACTCCAATAAGATAGTGTCTCCAAGTTTTCAATGCATGTACTACAGCTGCTAACTCAAGATCATGAGTCGGGTAGTTCACTTCATGAACCCTGATTTGTCGAGAAGCATATGCAATGACCTTTCTATTCTGCATTAAGACACATCCCAAACCATGCTTAGAAGCATCACAATAGACATCATAATCAGCTTCATCATCTGGTAAAGTCAACACCGGTGCGGTAGTCAACCTCTTCTTTAATTCCAAGAAGGCAATTTCACATTCGTCGGTCCAGATATACTTTGCTTCCTTCTTTAGCAATTGAGTCATCGGTCTTGCTAATTTAGAGAAATCTTTCACAAACCGACGGTAATATCCCGCTAAACCAAGGAAACTCCGAATCTCGGACACATTTTTCGGACTCTTCCATTCTACCATGGCCTCAATTTTAGCTGGATCGACCATAACACCGTCTTTTGAAATGACATGACCAAGAAAAGATACCTCGGGCAACCAGAATTCACATTTGGAGAACTTAGCATACCATTTTTGTCGTCGAAGAACACCCAAAATAGTTCGGAGGTGATCAGCATGTTCTTCCTCAGATTTAGAAAAGATCAAAATATCATCAATGAATACCACCACACATTTATCGAGGTACTCCCTGAAGGTACGATTCATCTGATCCATGAATATTGCTGGAGCGTTAGTCAAACCGAATGGCATCACATTGAATTCGAAATGACCATACCTCGAGCTAAAAGCAGTCTTAGGAATATCTGCTTCACGAACGGGAATCTGATGATAACCCGATCTAAGATCAATCTTTGAAAAAGTTGAAGCACCACGTAACTGGTCAAAGAGATCATTAATACGAGGAAGAGGATATTTGTTTTTGATTTTGACACGGTTCAACTCACGATAATCAATGCACATTCGCATAGAACCGTCTTTCTTTTTGACAAAGAGCACGGGCGCACCCCAAGGAGAAGCACTAGGCCTAATAAAGCCTTTCTCAATCAAGTCATCAAGTTGAATTCTCAACTCTTTCAATTCAGAAGGAGTCATACGATAAGGAGCTTTAGCAATTGGTCCAGTTCCAGGAACTAGATCAATGGAAAATTCAACATCTCTTTCAGGAGGAATCCCGGGTAATTCATCGGGAAAAATATATGGATATTCACAAACAATAGGAACATCCTTCAAAGAAGGAAGAGAAGAATCAGAAGTAGTCACTACACATAGAAACGCTTGATGACCCTTCTTCAAAACACTCATCATTTTCATAGCTGAGATTAACTTCACACTAGCTTTCTTTCTAACTCCTTGATAAGATATACGAGTACCCAAAGGACTTTTAAGAATAATCTTTTGATCACGGCATTCAAATCGAGCATGATAAGTAGATAACCAATCCATGCCCAGAATGATATCGAACTCTTCAAGAGGGAACCGAAGAAGATTTGCCGGAAAAGTAGATCCGTTTATTGATATAGGAATGTCCGAATGAAGATAAGAGCATGAAAACACATCTCCGGACGGTAAAGATATAGGAGTACTTTCTCCGACTGAAGCTTTGAGAGGTAATTTATCGGATAATCTCATCGAAATAAAAGACAAAGAAGCTCCTGTATCAAATAAAATTAAACACGGTATTTCATAAATCGAAAACATACTAGTCACAATGTCTGGTTGAGCATCAGCCTCAGCTCTGCTCATGATGAAAATCCGACCCTTAGGTCTCCCAGAAGTAGCTGGTGTAGAAGCCGTCTTCTTCTTATCAGGACACTCATTAAACTTGTGTTCCGGTTTCTGACAATTAAAGCACACAAGTGGCTTGTTGAAACAGCCAATATCGGGATGCATAGGCATCTTGCACCGAAAGCAGATACGACCCTTAAGATCGTTGTTGTTGCTCGGAACGAATGGACGGTTACTTCGAGTTGCTTGTCCACTCTGAAAATTCCTCCTCTTGTTTGGGTAAGAGGAGGGAAAGGAAGGTCGAGAAGTAGGATACAACGGTCTCTTACCAAAGGCATTAGGAACAACATAAGAGGCACGAGCCTCGTCGGCAATCTCGCGGATTGAACTCTCTGCCCAAATAGCATCATTGTAGATAGAGACAAAAGAAGTAGCACTCCTACTGATCTTGCCCTTCACCTGAGGAGAAAGCTTTCCTAGGTAAAAGAATGCCTTGTCTTCCTCCCTTGAAATAAGCCGAGTGGCATAATGAGCCAACTCGTTGAACTTGGTTGTGAACTCCTGAACTGAGAGAACTTCTTGTTTGAAGTCCATGAATTCTTTCAGTTTCTGTTGTCTTAATTCATCCGGGTAGAACCTCGCCTCCAATAGCTCACGGAAACGAGTCCAACCAAAACCAGGTTCCAATTTAGACGTAGGGCCAGTAAGTGACCACCACTGATCAGCTTCCTTCACTAAGAAGTGGGAAGCAAGACGGACTTTATCCGCATCAAGAACATCGTATAGAGAAAAGTTCTTCTCCATTTCTCGTATCCATTCTGAAAGCTGAATGGGATCTACTTCACCACCATAGGTTTTGGCTTGGCTCCTAGATAGTTGTGAAGCAACCCATGTACAACTCCCGTGTCTCTCACGGTCGGGAGGAGGATTAGGAATAGGATTCTGCTGTTGATTTTGTTGATTTTGAATAATAAGAGTAAGAGCTGCTAGGATCGTGTTGTCAATTCTCGGAGGCATCTTGCAAAATAAAACACAGATTAGTACTTATCATTTAGCAAGCACAAAGAGACTACAACATAAATCCTAATCTACCCATCCTACCATTCTATCTCACAAGTTTATTATTTTATTAAGGTCAAGTTATTTATACAAGGGTACACAAACGTGCGTCGGGAGCAAAATAGCTCTGATACCAACTGTGACACCCTCAAATTTGCGGAAAAATAAACAAGTAATTTAAATAAATAAAAGATGAGAATACGTTTCTAATAGGTTCACTTTAGTGAAAATCGGTAAATTTTAAAACCGGAACCTACTATTAAATATATTCATCATAACAAAGGTGTCTTAAAGAAAAAGGTTCATAACAAAAGGAAATAATATTATACATAAGAATTATCCAAAACGGGAGACATGTTTCCCGTATAAATACGGAAATAAAAGAGTGTATAATAATATACAATCCTAAGAACCGAATATAGGTCCAAGGTAATACTTCACTCGCTAGCTCGTCAATGTACCCAAGTATGCATCACAAACCTGCCAACCGCATTAAATATAAACACGGAAGCCACAGTCAGTGGGGAGTAACTCCGAGTTCTCCCAGCCACGAAATGTCGAGTTTAATTAAACATGAATAACATAAAAGCAATGTATATGGAAAATACAAAACCTTAACATATACGATATGCTTTTCATGTTATGAAACAAATAACTAACATATAACCTAGCATATGAAAGCTATCATGTGAATCTGTTAACAACCTATAACTCGAGGTAGGGAAGCTGGTATGCTAGCTCAGAGGTTACTTTAAAACATGGCCATGATACACTCAAACCCTAATCATACAACTAATCATGTGAATCAGTTAACAACGGTAATCCAAACTCTATCAACCTTAGCCGGCTTGCATCTCACCTTCTAAGATTCATAGAATCATACAAACATGAAAGACCAATACTTCTACAAACAGGCATAAGTTCTTAGTACAGTCAATAGTCGACTTCTGTAACTCGAGGCTATACCACAAGGTAGGAAAACATCCTAGTCCTAGACTGATCAGACCTAGCGACAACAGCTAACCCATCCCCTGTCTCATTACCAACAGTACATGAGAATCTCTACTAGGCGACCCCCTAAGCAGAGTTGGCTAGTACTTAAGCTGGCTCCATTCCCAAAGTGGAAGCAATTAGGCAGCCATGCCCCAGCTTGGAGATAAACCCCCCAAGCCGTGACACAAAAGCTATTAACCATGAACTATATACTCGTTAAAGATAGTAGGGCCTATCAATGTCATGGTCCAAGCTACTCATTTAGAATTAGAATGGTCAAGACGCCATATACTCATAATTCTCTATGGGTACTTAGTCAACACGACATAAATCATAAAAATCAAACAGTCACGGGGAAAACTTCCTATCATGTGACTAATTGCAGATAAATCATATTCAAATATCATGTCGCCTCATATCTACTAAGGCTAATTTATTAATTAAATAAAACCTTACTTGAAGACAAATCCCCGACCCGAGTCCCGCGACGGGTCATCAGTCAAAACGGGGCTGACTAGATCTTAGTTTGACCAAACCCGTTTGGTCAAACCGGCTAGAAACAGAGTCTTAACCAGTTAGACTTGAACATAAAATCATCATATTCATTTCATGCTATTTTATTCCAACTTCTAACATGTGAATTATTAAATCTTACGAAACCCGCTTGACTTAAAGGATATCATATAAAACTAAAATATCATATTATAAATTCTAACATGTCAGAAATAATAATATTATGAAAACCTTTTAATTAAATAATTTACTTATTTAAAATTTCCCACTTGCTAAATACTACAAAACACAATAAAATAACAATAAACTCAAAAACCGTCACAAGTCCAAAGGGAGGACTCACGGCCTGTTTTGGGCCGAGAATAAACCGGGCCTGGACTGGGCCCACGGGCCTGGTTTGGGCTGTTTTGGTCGACTTTTCTAAAAACCGTTACTTAATATTTCCCGTATGCTTAACATATTTAAAACCCGTCAAAACAACAACAAAACAATCAAGTATTGACACAAACCAAAAGACCAAATCCCGGACCAACCCAGACCGGCCTGGACCGGGCCTGAACCGGCCTGAACCGGCCTGGTTTGGGCTGGTTTTCCAGCCACTTTACACGGCTCCACCAACAAACAAATCCCAAGTTATTTCCAACATGTTTTAATTAACAAACAACCATTTTAACAACCAATTTAAACATCATCCATACAAAAATCATGATTATGAACAAATCATCAAAATATGTCAAGAACACTAAACATATTAAAAATTCATACAACATAATAAAAATAACCACTTATCATGTTACTAGTTAAAAACCGTAAATAACAATAATATAAACAAAAACAAAAGTATGTAACATAAGTTCGTCGAGTAACTCGGAATCGTTACCTTAGCTAGCACAAAAATCAATTAGCACCAAAATAAGAAGTAAAAACCCGTCTACTAATCTTCTTCTAAAATATACGAGTCACCAAACTCGTCTTCAAAATCTTCTCCTATAAGAAATGACAAAAATAGCATTATTAGAATTAAAACTTGATTTCAACAATTAAAGTGTTGAAAACGATTTTGTCGGAATTGAAAATAAAACGTACGTGGAGATGGATAGCGGAGAGGAGACTCTAGAAATATAAGTTAGGACGGATTTGAACAAGTAACGAAGGTTTTGTGACGATTTTGCTCAAGAACGATGAAGAACGCTCAAGAACACGAAGAACGATTATGATTATATTAAAGAAAGTATTAATTAGATATTAAGTTGATTTAATGTAAAATGAAAAGATAAGTAGTGAGTAAGTGTGGGGAGTGTGCCGTGTAATTATAGGGGATTACGGGAGTCGGGTTTTGAAATTGTTGTTACGGGATTGACTCGGGTTTTATAATTATATTATAGTAATTAATTAGATATCATTAGATTAAATGATAGTTTAATCAAATATCTAGATATTAATTAGATATTATGTTATTGTAATCAAAAGAAAGAAAATATCTAGTCCTAAGAGAGGAGAGGGGAGCCGTGTGGTTTTGGTAGAAATCGGGTCTGTTTTTAAGCGATTTGCGTAATTTAAGTTGGCGGATCGATAAAGTTATAAATATCTTAGATATTCGTATTAGTTTAATCAAAAGAATTAAAAGATCTAAAGTGAGTGGAAAAAGATGACATGGGGCGTGTGACTCATGCCAAAGTCGGGTTTCGGGTTTGTTTCGGGACTTAAGTTGACTCGGGAATAGTTAAATGACGTTCGGGGTTAAACCGTAAAATCTTCTCTTTAATTCCGAATAAATTCAAAATAACAATATTAAATTATCATAAATTCAAATAAATCGTAATAAATTAAAATAAAATAAATTTATTATTTTTCAAATATAATTTCCGTCTTTCAAATTACGGGTTGTTACAGACCGCCCCTGCTAGCCCCCCTAGCTCCACCACTGCCTAGTGATCATTCCTCTAATATTGCACGTGAGAGGGTGGTACGGGTACCACCGCTTGCGGAGTATATGTTAGGAATAATAAACAAAAGCGCATGACATGTAACAATACCTCCATAATTGAATTGTCACGCTAATTACATAACAATCTCATGCAAGAATTTGTAATTACCTGAATCTTAACAATGCTGTTTCTCTCTTGAGCCGTTAACGTTCGATCCTCTTCCAAGTAGGAAATCAAAATGAAGACCGATACAATCGCTGCAGAACAACCTATGAAAAACCAAAAGTCCCTCCATTCTTGTTTTGTCCACTCCTTCTCTACTTCACTCGACCCATAACTCGAACCCGAACTCGATCTCGAACTTGAACTCGAACTCGAACTCGATCTTCCCGAAGAGCTGCTGGAGGAGAATGAACTGCCACCCATACGGCCACCAGAAGCTCCCCATGCAGGATGTTTGTGGTCGTACATTATTATTAGTACACACGCTAGCACGGCCGCCACCATGGGCTTTCTTAGGGCTTTGGTAGAATTCGAAATCGCATCAAAAATTAACTCAAATGTACTTTTTGAAATCTTTTCTTGTACAGTTTTTTCATTTGTTTTTGAAATCAACAACTTAGGACCAATTATTTCATTTTTGAATACAATGGGTTTGGTTGACGTAATAGTAGGGTTTATGAGGTAGGGTTTTTCTAGGTCAAGTGTTACGGAAGTTGATCGAGTTTTGTATTGAGGGCGTAATACGGTTAATGATTTACAAGATTTGCCTTTCAAAATGTTAAATTCGGTATGGTGGTATGAGGAAGAAGGAAATGCCCTTGATTCAAGCACCAAATGCATTGCCATTGTTTTTAATGAATTGGATGGTTTTGAAAGAACGGGCGTTTCGTTCTTAAATAACAAAACACATACCGTCTCCTAGTCACTCATTTCTTCCCCTTTCCCTTTTACACAAAAATTAAGAAAATGAATTTGAAACACACAAAACAAACTACCCCACATATAAATGAATTTGAAGCACACAAAACACATAACCCTACATCCAAAAAGGGAAAGAGGGAAGAAAATCCGACTTACCCAATAAGAAAAGAGGGAAGAAATGACCGACTAGAAGGGAGTATCATTTTCCTTTTTATATAAGGAAGGATATTTCTGTGGCCTTATTTAGCGATAATTCATGCTTCAGAACTAGGTAGCACCAAAACGGATATATATATATACGGACACGTGACCCGTTATTATGCACATGCGACATCTTATTTAAATTTAATAAAATGTATCATTTATAATTATAAATGTATGAGTTTTTTTGGTAAAATTATTTGATACTCCATTATTATTTCCTATGTAAATTCATCTTTTAATAAATCTCTTTCGATATCTCATTCGTCGTCGAAAAATATCACTCACCACCAGTTCAACTCATTTTCCCACCGTAAACCAACGCACATTCTTCACCTTAAATTGAACTTTAAAGTGTGTTCGAGACGTGTCCAAATACAATGGACACGTGTCAGACACGTGCCCAAATTAATGAAGAAAATTCGACACGGGTTTATATGTATCCGACACGTTTAAGCGCGTGTCCCACAAGTGTCGTGTCGGATATGAGACGGCTGGTTAAGAAGTGTGTTTGTGCTATCTAGCTTCGTAGTAGTTTCTTACTTAGTATGGATTTCGTATAATGCATGCACGTTATCAATAAAATTTTTATTTTTGCTATCTAAAGTACTTATATATAATTGGTACTTCGAAAACTATCGGATACGAGACGGCTGGTTAAGAGGTATGTCCGTACTATCTAGCTTGATAGTAGTTTCTTACTAGTTTAGATTTCGTATTATGCATGCACGTTATCAATAAATTTTTTATTTTTGCTAAATTACTTATATATAATTGGTACTTCGAAAATTATTTACATTTTTCATTATTATATCTTACTTTGAAAGAAAAAAAGTCTGAACTTAAGATTAAAAAAATTTATCGAGTAATGCGCTGAAATGTATTTCAATGAAATATTTTTTATGCAACAAATCCACTGATTTCACTTTATTTACTTTTTTTATTTTCTATCATAAAAAAATAATAAAAGTTTACACTTTTGGTTCATATACTAGACATAAGTTAAATCATTATCTAAGAATAACAGTAATAAGAGATTTAGCTATTTATTACTTACCAATTTTTATTTTATTTTAATTAAAAGATTATAGTTTAGAATTTAGGAAAAATAATTTAATTGATAAAAGCAGCCATCTTCTCAATCCCTGATCACAAGGCCCCATTCTCTGATGGATACTCAAGTGGGTTCTATAAAGCGTCCTGGAGCATTATTGGTGAGAAGGTGTGTGATGCAGCTAAGGATGTGTTTAAGTCTGGTAAACTCTTAAAGCAATTGAATGTAGTAGTCTTAACCCTTATCCCTAAATGTAAGATCCCCAATCAGGTCACTCAGTTAAGAACCATTGCCAATGTCTTGTACAAGTGTACCTCCAAGTTGATTTGTTATAGGCTGGCTGATATTCTACCTGAGCTAATAAGCCTAAATCAAGGTGACTTTATTAAGGGGAGGAGTATCATAGAGAACATCTTGGTATTTCAAGACTTACTCGGATTATACAACAGGCCTGCTCACCTCGTTGCATGTTCAAGATGGATTTAAGGAAAGCCTATGATTCTGTGAGCTGGAAGTATCTTGGTGAGATTCTTGAAGCTTTCAACTTCCCCAAACCTTTTAGGGAGCTTGTTATGGAATGTGTGACTAGTGCTTCATTCTCCATTGCTGTTAGTTGTGAGGTTTTTGGTTTCTTCTTAGGCAAGAGAGGCTTAAGACAAGAAGATCATATGCCTCCCCTACACTTCACTTTAAGTATGCAATATTTGAGCAGAATACTTGCTTGTGCTTCTGCGAAACTCCCTTTCAATTATCATCCTTCATGCAAGCAACTGAAGTTAACCCATCTCATGTTTACTAACGATCTATTAATGTTCTGTAAAGGAAATGCTCAATCTATTATGGTTTTATTGAGAGCCTTCATGTACTACATTCTCAAAGGCTTCAGGTTTACAGATATATGCACAAAAATCCTGTGTATATTTTAATGGAGTCAGCCTGACTCTGAAAAAAGAGATCCTTTCTATCTCTGGATTTGTGGAAGGCAAATTGCCATTCAAATATCTAGGGGTTCCCATCACTGGTAGGAGGCTCAAACATAAGGACTGTGCTTTTTTTATTGATAAAATTGTAGAGAGAATAAGATTTTTAGGTGAAAAAAAGCTATCTTATGTTGGACGTCTGGTACCGATATCATCTGCTCTGTCAACTCTTCATAATTATTGGTCTACCATGTTTGTTTTGACTCAAGGACGATTTATTAACATAGTGAATCAAATATGTAAGACTTTCTTATAGGAAGGAATACAACAGAGTTCCATTAGTTGGGTGACAACATCAAATTGACTCGTGTCATTTAGGGTAATTTAGTTACTTGTTAATGTTAATTTATGGGTCTTTAGTACTCCTTATGTATTAAGTACTTCTCTCAGCCTTTTGTTGTAATATCCTTTAATTAGATTTTTTTGGAAAATGATCGATGTTAAGCATTGAAATTTATGCCAATAAGGTGCACATTTGTCTGGTTTTTGTTGTTGTATATTATTTTGGAAGCTTTGGCATGAAAAACCAAGACCAAAATGAAGATTTGAAGTATCGGTTTCGCAAGGGTCAACTTCAAACAAGCATATCTTGAGTTCTGGACCTTGTATCAATGCAAGGCCAAGTGGAGGTGATATCTTTATCTTAGCTTTCCAACGGTAGGTGGCACGCCTCAAATGACCAAGAAACGAGAGAGATATGGCTATTGCAAAAACATGTTGCAAAGAAGAAAAACGCTGACGCTGCCCTGCATCCACGAACTCAAAAATCAATTATTCTAATATTTTGAAGGCTCTCTTTTGTGTGAACTTGAAGGGTATAATTACCCAACATTTATCACTTATCTAGGGTACCAAAAAACACTTCATATCTCACATTTGTAGAACTTGAATCTCATCTTTTTCATCTAATTTTCTCTTACATTAAGAACTTGTAGTATTTGGGTTTTTAATCTTTTGGTTATAAATTATGGAAGGTTAATCCTTCCACTTGGTGTAATTTAAACAAGTGCACAACTTTAGCAATGTATGACTCTCTAATCTATTCTTCTTTATTTAATATCTTTTTCTTGTGTTAATCTTTCATGTTGAGTAGATGAATGTTTAGTTTGACTAGCTTTACATTTGTTTGCTAAATTAATGTTTGTTCTTGGTAGGAATTGTCACCCTATACTTGAAAGTATGAAGCAAACTCAAAAGATTGCAACTTGGACTTAAAGTTGGAGTCTTTTGAGTGGAAAATTATATGTTGTGTAACTATAGCATGGCTTAGTGTTATGTTGCATGATTCTAGCTTAATCCTTTGGTTTAATGCTTAAAGCTTACTTCTCGGGTAGTGCTTATGTTTTTATAAGTATTGATTAAGTTGTAAAGGGTTAATCATGGATGTTTTAATTCATGTATGTTTTAATTCATGTATGTAGACTATTTTCTTATGAGGTAGTATTAGCTACATGAAGAGAAGAGTATAAAGGAGTCAACTTTTCTTAATATTGTGTATCTTGGGATAATTGCACTAAGTATTTAGGTCATATTGATATCTTGCATACAAGGTGTTAGATCTATTGTATAGCCTAGAAAGTTCATATCTTTGGCTTGTAAGTAATATTTTTAACCAATTTTCGTCTTATATGTTAATCTACATGTTTTCTCATTGTGAATATCATTGTTTTATTATTATTAGCAATTAGTGTCATAATTAGTAATTAGTACCTTAATTAGTGTTTAACTCTTAATTAGGTTTTATCAAGAGTTTAGTAGTTAGCTTAATCTTATACCGCCTTCCCTTGGGTTCGACCCGTTACTTACCCTTACTACTCTTTTATTTAGGATGGTTTAAGCCTAGTTAAGGTAATATAAATTTTTATTTGGCCTTGCTAATTTCCGGAGTTAACGACACTGGTTTTAGCTCATCAAATTTAGCGCCACTGCCGGGGAAGGCAACAAAAGCTAAAGCTACTCTAAACTTTTGGCTTAAATTTGTATGTTCGTTCTTGTAAATATTAGGAGTCAATTACTTGTTGTAGATTGTTTAAATTTTTTGATGAAATGGCAAACTTAAATTTCCCCCAATTTGAGAATGAACCATTTTATGCATATTTTGATCGATTGGGGGACTATGTCTCAAATGGTCATTGCCCTTATCAAACTTGGGAACTTTGTCATGTATTGTTTAATGGGTTGAATGAAGAAACCATGTTTTATGTTCATCGTTTGAGTGATGCAAAGTTTAAGTATGAGTTAGAGTATGAAGAGAAGTGGAATTTTTTCCTTTACTTGGCTAAATAGACGTTTATATGGGAGTTGGAAAATTCCTGTCAACCCAATTCAACCATAGTGAGGAAATGCCCACCCATGACACATCTTCAATGAGCATCCATGACATATTGCAAGATATTCTCAAAGGGGCACAAAACCTTGAGAAAACAAATCAAATTGAAAGGGCTATAGCTAAAGAGGACCGAGAGCTATACAATGTGAGGTTGTCAAACCTTGAAATTCAAGTAAACCAACTCTTTAGGGATATCAAAGAAAGTAGTATCGAACAAGATGAGATGCACACTTTAGATGATTCTTATGTTGATAATGGTTTCATTAGTGATGAGTATGACTTTGAGGTTGAAGACCCTCCTTCCCCTAAGCATGAAATGAGTCACAATTATAAAGAGTGTGTGGTTGATGAATATGGTTTTTGGGATGATGAAGATAATGTGTGTGACTTGAAATCCTCTTTGGCCATACCATCCATTGAGATCCCTATTGGCATTTCTTGTCCCAAAGTTGGTCCCTCACACCTTGAGAAAAACGCCTTAGTTCGTAGTAATTCTTGTCCGAATTTGACCTTTACAGGATTAGGGAGTGAGGTGTTCGAGAAGAATGAGCAAGAAGACATGGGTTTGGGGGAGGTTGAGATGGAAAAAGAGGAGGTAAAGGCTCTTGATGTCGTTGTTTGTGAGCCTCCTAAGACTATAAAACTTGCAATTATGGAAGTTAAGGAGGATGCTAAAGAGAGATTGGTAAAATAATTTGTGGAAGCTTACCCCGTCAAGGAGGAACCACCGCAAATTTGTTTTGAAGAGCCTTTCATTTTAGTACCCAAGGAAGCTCATGTATTCCCTCGCTCTTACTTGGTTTTCACCATGTCTATCTTCTCTTACAAGGAACTATATCGTGACATAGATTTGTTATATCTCGCTCACACTTGTTATTTTTTTGCCTTCTACTACCTTCATTTCTCTACTTTGTGGGCCAACATCTTTGATCGAATACTAAGGGTGTTGAGTTCTTCCGCTCTTGACTCTTGAAGAAGAAAGATCTTGAAAAGGCATCGAGCAAACGGTGAAAATCAAAAGCGCTTTACGGAATGCAACTTGTACTTCTTATTTCATATTTCTTTTCTTTTCTTTCCTTTGCATTTTTTGTACATCTCCTCCACATTGAGTCCAATGTGAAAATTAAGTATGGGGGAGGTGTTTAAATGTAACATATGTACATTTTATTTCATGTTTTGATGCACTATTTTGAAAAAAAAAAAGAATTGAAAAAATGAAAAAAAATGAAAATCCCGGCTAGGTGAAAACCCACAAGGGTAGGCACCTTGGAAAAAATAGGAAGGTGGCCAAGGACGGAATGAAAACCCGAAAGGGCATTCCGGGCAAAACGAAAAAATCGAGTTGCGAGCCACCAATCAGAGGAAAGGAATGCTAAGGTGAAAACCCGAAAGGGCACCTTAGGCAAAATAAGGGATTTTCGAAAAAAAAACAGAAAAAGAACAAAAAAACATTGAGCATACTATTTCCTATGAAGAGGATCTTGGAGGAAAAAGAAGGGAGTGATAAGGAGGACTTTGGAAGGAGGCTAGATTAGGAATTAAGTTCTTTTTGAGTCACAAATTTGGTTCCAAATTGGTGGATTTCTCTTGTAGGTTGCTTGGTTGTGCAAATCGTGATGTTTGGGGCCAACCAAGTAGCCTAGGTTGACATTTGATGGGGTCATAAGGGGGTGTTATAACGAGTTGTAGAGATGTGTGTTGTAGGAGTCTTAAGGTCACCTTACTATTGTCTCGCGATGAGACAAGGGTGCCCTTTATCTTGCGGAGATATAAGAAGGGCGGAGTAATGAGTCGAGTCGGAGTCGGTGGTTTGTGTGTCTTTGTAAGAGGAAGAGATAAGGAGGGCGAGTGAGAGAAGAGTGAAGTGTCAAAAAATTGATTTTAGATTTTTTTTTCTTAAATAGGTGGATTTGTATTGAGGGAGATATATGAAGGGTGTTGTGAGGGAAGAGCGGTCAATTACACCCATGATCTTAGTGGACATGCTTGTTTTCATGCTATGTTTTGAGTTTTACTCGGGACGAGTAAAAGTCCAAATGTGGGGGTAATTGACAACATCAAATTGACTCGTGTCATTTAGGGTAATTTAGTTACTTATTAATGTTAATTTATGGGTCTTTAGTACTCCTCATGTATTAAGTACTTCTCTTAGCCTTTTGTTGTAATTTCATTTAATTAAATTATTTTGGAAAGTGATCGATGTTAAGCATTAAAATGTATTCCAATAAGGTGCACATTTGTGAGGTTTTGGTTGTTGTGTGTTTTTTTAGAAGCTTTGGCATGCAAAAACAAGACCAAATTGAAGATTTGAAGTCTCGGTTCGCAAGGGTCAACGTCAAATAGGCTTATCTTGAGTTCTAGACCTTGTATCGATGCAAAGCCAAGTGGAGGGGATAGATTAATATTCTCTTAGCTTTCCAACGGTAGGTTGCACGTCTAAAATGACCAAGAAACAAGAGAGATATGGCTCTTGCAAAAACATGCTGCAAAGCTGAAAATCGCTGACGCTCCCCGCGTCATATGACGGTGCCAGCGCTCTTCCCTGCATTCGTGGACTCAAAAATCAATTATTCTAATATTTTGAAGGCTCTCTTTTGTGTGAACTTGAAGGGTATAAATACCCAACATTTTTCACATATCTAGGGTACCAAAAAACACTTCATATCTCACAATTTTAGAACTTGAATCTCATCTTTTTCATCTAATTTTCTCTTACATTTAGAACTTGTAGTATTTGGGTTTTTAATCTTTTGGTTATAAATTATGGAAGGCTAATCCTTCCACTTGGTTTAATTTGAACAAGTGCACAACTTTAGCATTGTATGACTCTCTAATCTATTCTTCCTTGTTTAATATGTTCTTCTTGTGTTAATCTTTCATGTTGAGTAGATGAATGTTTAGTTTGACTAGCTTTACATTTTGTTTGATAAATTAATGTTTGTTCTTGGTAGGAATTGTCACCCTATACTTGAATGTATCAAGCAAACTCAAAAGATTGCAACTTGGACTTAAAGTTATAGTCTTTTGAGTGGAAAATGATATGTTGTGTAACTATAGCATGGCTTAGTGTTATGTTGCATGATTCTAGCTTAATCCTTTGGTTTAATGCTTAAAGTTTACTTCTCGGGTAGTGCTTATGTTTTTAAAAGTATTGATTAAGTTGTAAAAGGTTAATCTTGGATGTTTTAATTCCTGTATGTTGACTATTTTCTTAGGAGGTAGTATTAGCTAGATGAACAGAAGAGTATAAAGGAGTCAACTTTTCTAAATGTTGTGTATCTTGGGATAATTGCACTAAGTATTTGTGTCATATTGATATCTTGCATACAAGGTGTTCTATTATATAGCCTAGAAAGTTCATATCTTTGGCTTGTAAGTAATATTTTTAACCAAATTTCTTCTTATATGTTAATCTACATGTTTTCTCATTGTGAATATCATTGTTTTTTATTATTAGCAATTAGTGTCTTAATTAGTAATTAGTACCTTAATTAGTGTTTAACTCTTAATTAGTCTTTATCAAGAGTTTAGTTGTTAGCTTAATCTTATACCGCCTTCCCTTGGGTTCGACCCTTTACTTACCCTTACTACTCTTTTATTTAGGATGGTTTAAGTCTAGTTAAGGTAATATAAATTTTTATTTGGCCTTGCTAATTTTCGGAGTTAATGACACTGGTTTTTAGCTCATCAAATTTAGCGCCATTGTCGGGGAAGGCAACAAAAGCTAAAGCTAGTCTAAACTTTTGGCTTAAATTTGTATGTTCGTTCTTGCAAATATTAGAAGTCAATTACTTGTTGTAGATTGTTTAAATTTTTTGATGAAATGGCAAACTTAAATTTCCCCCAATTTGAGAATGAACCATTTTATGCATATTTTGATCGATTGGGGACTATGTCTCAAATTGTCATTACCCTTATCAAACTTGGGAACTTTGTCATGTATTGTTTAATCGGTTGAATGAATAAACCATGTTTCATGTTCATCGTTTGAGTGATGCAAAGTTTAAGTATGAGTTAGAGTATGAAGAGAAGTGGTATTTTTTCCTTTACTTGGCTAAATAGATATTTATATGGGAGTTGGAAAATTCCTGTCAACCCAATTCAACCTTAGTGAGAAAATGCCCACCCATGACACATCTTCAATGAGCGTCAATGACATATTGTAAGATATTCTCAAAGGGGCACAAAACCTTGAGAAAACAAATCAAATTGAAAGGGCTATAGCTAAAGAGGATCGAGAGCTATACAATGTGAGGTTGTCAAACCTTGAAATTCAAGTAAACCAACTCCTTAGGGATATCAAAGAAAGTAGTATCGAACAAGATGAGATGCACACTTTAGATTATTCTTATGTTGATAATTGTTTCATTAGTGATGAGTATGACTTTGAGGTTGAAGACCCTCCTTCCCCTAAGCATGAAATGAGTCACAATTATAAAGAGTGTGTTGTTGATGTATATGGTTTTTGGGATGATGAAGATAATGTGTTTGACTTGAAATCCTCTTTGACCATACCATCCATTGAGATCCCTATTGGCATTTCTTGTCCCAAAGTTGGTCCCTCACACCTTGAGAAAAATGCCTTAGCTCGTAGTAATTCTTGTCCGAATTTGACCTTTACAGGATTTGGGAGTGAGGTGTTCGAGAAGAATAAGCAAGAAGACATGAGTTTGGGGGAGGTTGAGATGGAAAAAGAGGAGGTAAAGGCTCTTGATGTAGTTGTTTGTGAGCCTCCTAAGACTATAAACTTGCAATTATGGAAGTTAAAGAGGATGCTAAAGAGAGATTGGTAAAATAATTTGTGGAGGCTTACCCCCTCAAGGAAGAACCACCGTAAATTTGTTCAGGATGGTTTGAGTCTAAGTTAAGGTAATATAAATTGTTATTTGGCCTTGCTAACTTCCGGAGTTAACGACACCGGTTTTTAGCTCGTTATTGGGTGACATAAGGTGTGTGTATTAAAAAAGAAAGGGGCGTTTTGGGTATGAAGCAGAGTCAGTGTTGGAATGTTGCTATGGTAGGGAAGTTTGTTTGGTGGCTAGGATTTAAACCAGATAAACTATGGGTGCACTGGGTGCACATCATCTATCTGAATGGGGAACACTGGTATACTCATTCTTTTTCCATTGATACTAGTTGGCACCGGAGGAAGATTTGCAGAGTCAGGGATACTATTAGGTAAGAGTCCGTGGATGATGTGTGGAGTATCAGTAATGGGGATTATGCTATCAAGAGTTGTTATGAATGGCTTAGAGTTAAGAGAGGAATGGCATATGACTGTCTGGTGTCCTATGGCTGTGCCTAAGCACAACTTTATTGCCTGGCTTGTAATGCATCAACCTATGATGCTGAAGGATAAACTGATTCAATTTCAAGTAACTGTTGATGATCTTTGCTATATCTGTCAGTTACAGAAAGAGACCCACAACCATTTTTTTTAGAGACTGTCTGTTCAGTTAGAATTTAATGTAGACTGTTGCTGAATCCTCTCCTGGGAACTTCCACGAAATTAAAACGGGCGACATCGTCGAATTTCTCTTAATACTGTAATCTTAGAATTGAACGAAGCAAGTTCCCGCGTGGTCACTTAATTTCATGAAATGAGTGGCTTTTCGCTTGAGGTAATAGCCACGTCACTTTTCGATCAAAGGGTAGACAGAGCTGGCTGGAGAAGCTATGTTTCGAGATTATCTTCAAACTAATCTAAGAACTATTCCTAGGCTGCAGGATATTGCACACATAAGATGGTGTAAGATGAAGAAACATGTGATTACTACTGCTGTCTTGGCGTGTTGGTATGAGATTTGGAAACAATGAAATGAAGCTCGTTTGTTTGAGCGAGTTACAAGGCCTGAGAAGATTGCTATGCACATTCAAAATCTAATTAAAAATAGAGTCAATATTTGTAAACCAAGTGGACTCACTTTTAGGGAGTCTAATTGGATGTCTAGAGTACAATTAGTGTAATATTTGCTCTAAAATGTTTAGATGTCAAAAATCGCTTGTAACACAACTTGCTATTCTGATGAAATTCTTACCTTTTAGCAAAAAAACAAAGAAAATGAATATAATTTCATGAGAAAATTATTTTTTAAAAAAAAAAAAAAATTAATGGATCAGAATATATTATCATTTTTAGTTTTCTTATTTAAGTGCATGCATTAAATAGTCATTAGTTTCTTTACTTATGAAAATGCATTTTGGAGAGAAAATTTTTATGGACTGCTATTCTCTTAGTATATGGGGGATCTCGACTAATTTATTATACATTCCAAATAGTAATGTAAATATACCTAACTAAATGGGCTATCATGGGATATATGCATGATATTAAATGATTTATAAATATCATGTGATAGATTTTAAATAACTTGAACATTGAACAATTTGAAAATATAAAAAAAAAATCAGATTCAAGATTAAATATTTCTGTCATTCTATACATTAAAATTAAAAAACACTAAGTAGTAAAGTAGTAAATTAGTCCTTTGAAAGAATCAACTTTAGAGACATGTTTAACCTAAAAAAGAGAAAGTTGTTATCGTCTTCTCTAGGTCGTGCATAAACTTTGATTTCTGTGCAGAATGACTAAGAAATCCAATGATTCCAATTCTAATAAACATCTTAACAAATAAAAAAAATCGAATTCTACAAATTTGATTAGATCTTAGAAAGAAAAACTTTTGAGTAAGCCTGATGTAGATGCACCAAACAAAACCAGACTTATACATGACATTACATGCATCTCCCCTTTTAATCTAGACCTAGGCTTTATTGAATATGTGGAGGACTCTCTTTCTGCAGAGGAGTGGCCTTGGTATCAGAAAGAGGGAACCATACTATACAAATTAAAGAACAGGCTGATGATGTTCTGCGACTCTCTGATGAGGATGTACAAGAATAGGTAGACTATTGGAATCAGGTTGTGTATGGCTTCATTCTTTGAGTCAATCCACCAGGACAAGTTCTACAGGGCCTCCTAAAAAGAATATGGAATAAGTGTAACAACCCAAAATGTACCCTATTTTTCTAGTGAAATATTTTACGGATACTTTTCAGCAAACTTAAGTTTTAAAATAGAATTTATTGTTTCGAGTCGTTTTTGGAAATTCCGAGTTCGTATTTGGAATTTCTGGGTGATTCCATGAGAATCTCGTTTTTAAGTCATCTTTGACTTTTCTTGACTTTTAAGTCGTCTTTGACTTTTCTTGACTTTTTAAGTCGTCATTGACTTTTCTTGACTTTTAAGTCGTCATTAACTTTTCTTGACTTTTAAGTCGACTTGACTTTCGTTGAC
>JAIUZE010049791.1:0-26813 GCA_022085475.1 Heliosperma pusillum
TTTTGGCTGTGACATTTTGGGGTTCGGGTGTGAGCTAGCGGGCGTTGTCCCTGGAAGTTCACCTCTAGACGATAGTAGCTAGTTTTTGTTAAACACTTGTTCTTTGCTAACATTTGAAGAGACCCCGTCTCTTTGTTGTATTTCCGCGTTTAGTTTGTAATATTTTGACACACCTCGTGTTATTTAACTTGCATGTATAAAAGTTTTTAAAAACTACCTATTTCCGCATTATAATTCACATGATTGTTTGATTTATTATTCCGCATTCGCGAGGGTTGTCACAAAAGGAATATCAATAATAAGCTCATACCAACACTACCGGTCCTCAAAAGTGTATGGGAGCTAATGAAATATTAACGACAAATCATACAAGACGGTCAGAAAAAGAGCAAAGGGACATAAATACATTCGAAGAATTTTTTCTTTTTACCTAAATCCCTCATTTTGCTTAAACCGCCCTCCCTAGCGGGTTTTCTCTCTTTTTATTTTTCACTTCTACTCTCTTTGACAACCCTCGCGAATGCGGAAATAAAACATAACAAGCATGTGATTTATATAGCGGAAGATATGGTATTTTTAAAACATTTTACATGCTAAGATAAAAATACGAGGAATGTCAATAATTACAAACCAAAGTATAATACACTACAAGAGACGTAGTCTCTCAAAATGTTATCAAATATCAAAGTTATTAGAAACTAGCTAAACATCGTCTAGGGGTGAATCGTCAAGGCCAACGCCCGCTAGCTCACACCCGAACCCAAAATACAACAAGCAAAATCCATCCAAGCAAGCAACCTGTTCATCCATGAAAAACATGAACGCCACAGTCAGTGGGGAGTAACTCCGGGTTCTCCCAGCCATATCACAAATAACGAACTTAAACGGAAATACATAAGTAGAAGCATGCATATATAAATATACATGTGAATTACGAAAAGGATAGATAGGCAATTCAATATATAAATATAAGAGCACATGAAGTACAAAACCGTAACCATCATATTATAGATAGACTCGGGGAAGACACTCTTAGGCAACCATACACTCACTAGGGCTTGCATCTCACCGTTAGCGGTATAAGCATGATAAGATTCAGACTCGACAAACAAACCATGTCAAGTCATCCAAAGATCACACATAATCAATCATATAATCATCCATCCAAACGTACAAATACGTTGACAACATCTCTCACGGTAAATGACACGCACTAGCACCGTGTACATAGCAAGTATGATTAAAATCGCATCCACGGGATAAACATTTCCCTGAACGCATACACGATTCATCATTTCGTATATGTAGACTAATTTCCTTCTGGTTGAACGACGATCATAATACGGTCCTAGCCTAAACCTGGCCAGACTCTCGGAATCACATTTTTCGATTCGACATGCGATAAACATTTCGCATCCAAGACTCGGTCAACCATAGAAGCCGAGTACCCCAAATTCGGTAAACCTTCACGAAAGAGGCGGAAAATAGCACAAGCATCATAACAAGAGATACGCTACATGCAATGACACCACCTCGCAAGTATACAACATTTGACGGCCGGGTCGATCAACGCAAAGCGTTCGCCTCCCAACAACGTCGTCATATACTCACTAACACATGCAATTAAGCAGTAAGGATACACTCCTCGTTCCGACATTCCAGCCTTACGAACGAAGAGGTAGCCGGGAGAATGAGAGTACATAGCACATAAAAATTAGTGCTCAAACCATAACATATGTAAAACCGACTCAAAGTGGGACATATCAAAAATCGTCACAAAACATGCGATACAAGCGAAAGGAATATCATATATTCTAAACATGAATATTTAAAGTCGTTACGTAAATTTATACGATAAACGAACCATGCGAACTATTATAAATGAGAACATAAGAAAGAATAACAAAAGAATTGGCAGCGTGTGCCAGCCGGTCAGGTGGACCGGCTGCCGGCTACCCGGCTGGCACCAATCCTCGTCTAGGTCCTCATCTACTAAGTAGTAGTCTTTGTCGAGGTCTTGGAGGTCACCACCTACAATTAGACAACAAAAGATGAATATAATTCACCTTTGAGAAAGACGGATAAATTAAAACATTAGAAAGACGGTAATTTTATTACCAATTAAGATAGAGGACGATAAGAGGGAAAGATTGAGACGAAAATTAGCGGAATTGAGCAAGTAATGAAGGAGTAGTGTCGATTATGAGTTTGAGCAAGTATGGAGTTTAGGGTTTTGGTGGTTACTTGGTGAGGAAGAAGGAGTAAGTGGAAATGAGGGAGTGAGGGTTTGAGGGAGTGTAAGGGAGTAAGTGGAAAAACATGGGAAAAAGCCCATAAACGCCTTATGGAGTAACTCACTCGGAATCTCGCGTAAAGTCCGGAAACGAACTCGGAAATTCTAAATTAGACACGGGAAATTAAATTCTATACTAAATCTAAATTTCGCTGAAAAGTATCCGTATAATATTTTTACTATAAAAATAGGGTACATTTGCGGGTGTTACAATCACCCCACCTTTTAAAAAGTTTCGCCCTCGAAACTTGAGCGAAAGAAAGATACCTTAATCGAATAGGCTTGGATATTTAATACGCATAGAAGCTTTCGTTTCCCACGTCTCTTCTTCAACATTTGCACATCTCCACAAAATTTTCACTAAAGGCACCACTTTACTTCTCAACTTCTTATCCTTGCGATCTAGAATGCGGATTGGCTTCTCTTCAAAGGACAGATTCGGTTCAAGCTCGAGCATTTCAGCTTGAAAGACATGACTTGGATCACTAATGTACTTCCTCAATTTAGAAACATGGAATACATCATGAACTTTATTCAAATTCGAGGGCAAGTCCAACTTTTAAGCTACGGCATCAATCCTTTTCACAATATCAAAGGGTTCAATGTATTTCGGGCTCAATTTACCCTTTACACCAAACCTTTTAACACCCTTCAACGGAGATACTTTCAAGAATACTTTATCTCCAACTTCAAACTCTAACGGTCTTCTTCGGACATCGGCATAAGATTTTTGTCGGTCTTGAGCGGCTTTCATTCTATCACGAATGACCTTCACATGATCAATAGTTTCAACAAGAACATCGGGAACTAAGTCACGAACATCACTCAATTGATCCCAACAAATAGGACTTCGGCATTTTCTTCCATAGAGAGCTTCATAAGGAGCCATCTTGATCGAGGCATGATAACTATTGTTGTAAGAAAACTCCACCAAAGGTAGACTCTTTTCCCAACTAGATTGGAAGTCGAGTGCACAAGCCCTAAGCAAGTCTTCTAAAGTCTGGATAGTCCTCTCGGTCTGACCATCGGTAGCGGCATGAAATGCGGTACTCATCAACAACTTACTATCCATGGCTTCTTGTAAGGCCTTCCAAAATTTGGAACAAAACCTCGGATCTCGGTCGGATATGATTTCCTTGGGATAACCATGGTATCTAACGATCTCATCAACATAGGCTTTCGCTAGTCGATCTAAACTCAAAGTTTCTTTGATTGGAATGAATCTAGCACTCTTAGTCAAACGATCAACAATAACCCAAATGGCATCTTTACTTCCAACGGTCCGTGGCAAAGCCATAACAAAATCCATAGAAATATATTCCCACTTCCATAGTGGAATATCCAAAGGTTGTAGCAATCCACCGAGCCTCTTGTGTTCGATTTTCACTTGTTGGCAAGTAAGACATCTTCAAACATAGGACACAACATCGCCTTTCAAATTCGGCCACCAAAATTGTAGCTTCAAGTCTTTATACATTTTATCACCTCCGGGGTGGATAGAATAAGGAGAAAGGTGAGCTTCATCAAGAACTCGCTTTCTCAAGTCAAGAGCGTTAGGCACAAACAAACGATCATGGAATCGAAGAACACCTTTGTTATCAATATTGAAGTCTTTAGCTTTTCCTTCTAGAAGTTTGGCTTGAATAGACTTGTAGGTAGGATCATCAACTTGGCTTTCACGAATCTCACGGAGGAAAACAGGTTTGGCAGTCATAGCACCAACATAATCAAATCCACGTTCCACGAATTCCAACTTCAACTTTCGAAACTCAAAACAAAGATCATCGGGTAATACCCACATAGCATTCAATGCATGAGAAGATTTCCTACTAAGAACATCGGCAACAACATTAGCCTTCCCTTCATGGTATAAAAATTCAAAATCATAATCATTCACCAATTCCAACCATCTTCTTTGTCTCATATTCAACTCCTTTTGAGTAAATATGTACTTCAAACTTTTGTGATCGGTGAATATGCGACAATGAACACCAATAAGGTAGTGTCTCCCCACTTTCAAGGCATGGAATACGGCGGCTAATTCCAAATCATGAGTAGGGTAGTTCACTTCATGAACTCTCAACTGTCTCGAGGCATAAGCAAGCACTTTCCTACTTTGCATAAGTACACAACCCAATCTCATCTTGGAAGCATCACAATAGACATCAAAGTCTACACCATCTTCAGGTAAAGTCAACACCGGAGCGGTAGTCAACCTTTTCTTTAACTCTTGAAAAGCGGCTTCACAAGCTTCATTTCATAGGAACTTGGTTTCTTTCTTCAACAATTGGGTCATCGGTCTAGCAAGCTTTGAGAAATCTTTGACAAATCTACGGTAATATCCAGCTTAACCAAGAAAACTTTGAACTTCTCTAACATCGGTCGGACTCTTCCAATCAACCACAGCTGCAATCTTCGAAGGGTCTATCATCACACCTTCTTTAGAAATTACATGTCCAAGAAAGGACACCTTAGGTAACCAAAATTCACACTTGGAGAATTTGGCAAACCACTTTTGACGACGGAGGACACCCAAAATAGTCCTAAGATGAATAACATGCTCTTCTTCGGTCTTGGAGAAAATAAGGATGTCGTCAATGAACACCACCACACACTTGTCAAGATACTCACTAAATGTGCGGTTCATTTGATCCATAAAAATAGCGGGAGCATTAGTTAATCCAAATGGCATCACCTTGAACTCAAAGTGATCATATCTTGTACCTAAAAGCGGTCTTCGGTATATCGGCATCAGGAACGGGAATTTGGTGATATCCGGATCTCAAATCAATCTTGGAAAAAGTAGAAGCACCCTTTAGTTGATCAAACAAATCTTCAATTCTTGGTAAAGGATACCTATTCTTGATTGTAATTCGGTTCAACTCACGGTAATCAATACAAAGTCTCAAAGAACCATCTTTCTTTTTCACAAAGAGAATGGGAACACCCCAAGGCGAGGCACTTGGTCGAATGAAACCTTTTTCAATCATATCATCAAGTTGCTTCCTTAACTCTTTCAACTCAGTTGGAGCCATACGATAAGGAGCTTTAGCTATGGGTCCGGATCCCGGTACAAGATCAATGGAAAACTCAACATCACGCTCGGGAGGAATCCCGGGCAAGTCTTCGGGGAATACATCAACAAAATCACGAACTATAGGCACATCTTCAATATTCGGTAAAGAGGTAGTTGTAGAAGTCACAATACACGAGTATGCTTGGTGACCCTTTCTTACCATACTCACCAACTTCATTGCGGAAATCAAAGACACACCCATTCGGGAATGAGATCCCTTATAGGTTATTCTAACTCCTAAAGGACTCTTTAAATAAACCTTTTGAGCTCTACACTCGAATCTAGCATGGTATAGCGCTAAACAATCAATACCTAGAATTACATCGAACTCTCCTAGAGGAAACTTAAGGAGATTAGCGGGAAAGATAGTACCTGCAATAGAGATTGGAACATTATGATATAGAATAGAACAAAAGATAATTTCTCCGGATGGTAAGGATATGGGAGTATCCTCACTAGAAGTAGGCTCGATAGATAATTTATCAACATAAGTTGAAGACACAAAGGACATAGAAGCACCGGTATCAAATAGAATAAGACACGGTTGCTCTAAGATTGAGAACATACCCGTAATTATCTCCGGATGAGCATCGGCTTCGGCTCGGCTTAGAACGAAAATAGATCCCTTGGGTTTGGCAATTGGAGGGAGCAACTTCCAGTCGGGGCAATCATCATATCAGTGACCACTCTTTTGGCAAAAGAAGCAAACATAAGGTCGGTTGAAACATGCTACACCGGGGTGGTGTGGTTGTCTACAACGGCTACATAAGCGACCTTGAGCTTGAGCTTGAGGGGGAGCATAAGGCCTATGAGCCACCTTAGAAGTAGCTCGAGGAATGAAAGGAGCGGGAGCTGTTGCATTTACATTTGGGGGAAGGTTGAATCTCCTCTTGTTGGCATAAGAATTGGAAGACGAAGGAGTAAACGACCTTTTTCCATAGAAATTTGGCCTAGGAGTGAAGGAAGGAGAGGGATTCTTCATCATTGCTTCATCTTTGATAGCCCTCATGGAGTTCTCGGCCCAAAGGGCATCATCATACAACTCCTCAAAAGAGGTGGAATTCCTCCTTACTTTTCTTTGGAGTAAAGCACTAAGCTTATTGCGGTAGTAGAAAGCTCGGTCTTCATCATCCTTGATGAGCCTCGGTGCGAAATGAGCAAGCTTGTTGAATTGTGTGGTGAAGTCTTTAGCCGTCAAGTCACCTTGCTTGAAATCAATGAATTCCTTTAGCCTTTGTTGCTTGAGCTCCTTAGGATAAAATCGACCTTCAACAAGAGCCTTGAAACAAGCCCAATTGAAATCGGCTTCAAGAGTAGCGGTGGCACTAGTAATCGCCCACCAATTGTCGGCTTCCCTTGCAATGAAATGCTTAGCAATCCTTACCTTGTCCTCTTCACGGACTTGGTACAAGTCGAATTGCTTTTCCATCTCCCGAAACCACTCCGAAAGCTTGGTAGGGTCCGGTGCTCCACCATACGGCACGATCTTGCTTCGAGCAATTTGGCTAGCCACCCAAGCATAGCCTCCTTGGTGATTGTCTTCTCTACGAGGAGGGCCTTGCTTGGCGTGAGCATTAGCCGCATCTTGTTGATTCTTCAACACTTGCGTAAGAGCTTCTAGCATAACATTCTCTACTAGTCGAGGTCTAACCATCTTCATAAGAAACAAAAACAAAACAAGTTAATCCTAACACTTAGCATAAACAAATAGACTACCAAGTAAGGTCCTTAACTTCTACCCATCTCTCATTTATTATTTCAAGGTCAAGTAATTTATGTTTAGGGTTCACGTGTGTGCGTCGGGAGTGTTAAAGCTCTGATAACAACTATGACAACCCCCGCGAATGCGGAAATAAAACATAACAAGCATGTGATTTATATAGCAGAAGATATGGTATTTTTAAAACATTTTACATGCTAAGATAAAAATACGAGGAATGTCAATAATTACAAACCAAAGTATAATATACTACAAGAGACGTAGTCTCTCAAAATGTTATCAAATATCAAAGTTATTAGCAACTAGCTAAACATCGTCTAGGGGTGAATCGTCAAGGCCAACGCCCGCTAGCTCACACCCGAACCCAAAATACAACAAGCAAAATTCATCCAAGCAAGCAACCTGTTCATCCATGAAAAACATGAACGTCACAGTCAGTTGGGAGTAACTCCAGGTTCTCCCAGCCATATCACAAATAACGAACTTAAACAGAAATACATAAGTAGAAGCATGCATATATAAATATACATGTGAATTACGAAAAGGATAGATAGGCAATTCAATAAATAAATATAAGAGCACATGAAGTACAAAACTGTAACCATCATATTATAGATAGACTCAGGGAAGACACTCTTAGGCAACCATACACTCACTAGGGCTTGCATCTCACCGTTAGCGGCATAAGCATGATAAGATTGAGACTCGACAAACAAACCATGTCAAGTCATCCAAAGATCACACATAATCAATCATATAATCATCCATCCAAAAGTATGAATACGTTGACAACATCTCTCACGGTAAATGACACGCACTAGCACCGTGTACATGGCAAGTATGATTAAAATCGCATCCACGGATAAACATTTCCCTGAACGCATACACGATTCATCATTTCGTATATGTAGACTAATTTCCTCCTGGTAGAACGACGATCATAATACGGTCCTAGTCTAAACCTGGCCAGACTCTCGGAATCACATTTTTCGATTCGACATGCGATAAACATTTCGCATCCAAGACTCGGTCAACCGTAGAAGCCGAGTACCCCAAATTCGGTAAACCTTCACGAAAGAGGCGGAAAAGAGCACAAGCATCATAATAAGCGGTACGCTACATGCAATGACACCACCTCGCAAGTATACAATATTTAACGGCCGGGTCAATCAAGGCAAAGCGTTCGCCTCCCAACAACGTCGTCATATGCCCACTAACACATGCAATTAAGCAGTAAGGATACACTCCTCGGTCCGACATTCCAGCCTTACGAACGAAGAGGTAGCCGGGGGAATGAGAGTACTTAGCACATAAAAATTAGTGCTCAAACCATAACATATGTAAAACCGACTCAAAGTGGGACATATCAAAAATCGTCACAAAACATGCGATAAAAGCGAAAGGAATATCATATATTCTAAACATGAATATTTAAAGTCGTTACGTAAATTTATATGATAAACGAACCATGCGAACTATTATAAATGAGAACATAAGAAAGAATAACAAAAGAATTAGCAGCGTGTGCCAACCGGTCAGGTGGACCGGCTGCCGGCTACCCGGCTGGCAACAATGTCACATTTGAGAATAAGTGAAAATACAGTGTGATCCAGCCGGTCAATGGGACCGGCTGCCGGCTACCAGGCTGGATCATATACCTATTGAGAAAATAAAGGAAGAATTAAGGTGTGTCTCAGCCGGTCGGCTGACCGGCTGCCGATCGGCCGGCTGAGACATAATGCATACCAAAGTTTTACGTAACAAACAATCCAACATCAGCCACTTCCCAGCCGGTTAGCTGACCGGCGGCCGGTCGGCCGGCTGGGGCATAATATGCACGAAAATCATCCTTCATCCAGCATTAACATCAACCAAACTCAACTATCATCATCAATCATCAATTCGCATCATCAATTAACAACTAACAACAACTATTATCAACAACACAATTCATATGACTAATCATCCTATTATAATTACGATTACTAACATCAACACATTAAAAACACGTAAAGATATCGAGTAACCCTTCACCGTTACCTTTTGACATCTTCAATCCTCGTCTAGGTCCTCCTCTACTAAGTACTAGTCTTTGTCGAGGTCTTGGAGGTCACCACCTACAATTAGACAACAAAAGATGAATATAATTCACCTTTGAGAAAGACGGATAAATTGAAACGTGAGAAAGACGGTAATTTTATTACCAATTAAGATAGAGGACGATGAGAGGGAAAGATTGAGACGAAAATTAGCGGAATTGAGCAAGTAATGAAGGAGTAGTGTCGATTATGAGTTTGAGCAAGTATGGAGTTTAGGGTTTTGGTGGTTATTTGGTGAGGAAGAAGGAGTAAGCGGAAATGAGGGAGTTAGGGTTTAAGGGAGTGTAAGGGAGTAAGTGGAAAAACATGGGAAAAAGCCCATAAACGCCTTAAGGCGTAACTCACTCGGAATCTCGTGTAAAGTCCGGAAACGAACTCGGAAATTCTAAATTAGACACGGGAAATTAAATTCTATACTAAATCTAAATTTCGCTGAAAAGTATCCGTATAATATTTTTACTATAAAAATAGGGTACATTTGCGGGTGTTACAACAGTGGCACGCAACTCAGTTTTCATTTTACTCGGGGCACCCTTTCGGGTTTTCACTCCGTCCTCGGCCATATCCCAATCAGGTTTTCACCTATACTAGACAGGATACTTTTTCTTTTTCAATTTTTTTTCTTTTTTTTACTTGAAATAAATAACTGAAATAAACACACCACACAATACAAATGAGTTCAAATCGGAATGATCCTCCCTCCCCACACTTGATATAAACAGTGTTCCAATGGTTGCAAGGACAAAATAAAGGGAAAAGAAGAATAATACGCCTCATTATGAAAGAGCCAATGGCGACATAAACCACTCACCCTCAACACCGCATACACAAAGCAATCCACGTACCTCTCCTTCTTCCCACACTTGGCCATTAACATCCTCCATAAAACACAATAGCAACAAAGCCAATGATAGGCTATCGCACACCTATGCAAAGATAAATTTCCCTAGACACAAATTAATGTAGTACGAGGGGTCGAACACAAGGAGACGGGAATTTCGCTATGAAATGTTATGAAAAGACTACTATCAAGGTCGGTTTAATGATTTGGTTTGGTTTGATGTTTAGCAAAATATGATGTAAATTCAATAATATTAAAATAGTCTAGGGGAGTCAGGTCACTCATGCAAATACGTAAATTGTCATGTTAAACATAGGAATTCTTAACATTGTTAATTGTTTAGGCTAAAGACACCCATCTCTCGATATTAGTGTCAACCTTAGGTCGATTCCTAGAGAACTTTCGTTATAACTAGAGTCGTCCTACTACACATGCTTAGTCTAATCCGATTTGGTGCCTCTCGACTTATAGAATGAATTAACAAATTTAATTAATGTGATTGGCCAAATAACAAAGATTAACAAAACAATAGAAGCATGTGATAGAAACAATTTATCAATATTAGTTCATCCTTATTTTAACATTTACAACTTACTAATTATGCATGGCTTCCTTAATCCCTAGACAAATGAAACTACTCAGTCATGTTGATAATTAAACTAATAGTATTCGATATAATAAGCATGATGAATATGGAATTACAAAAGTGAATGACTTGTTAAAAAAATGTGCTACACTAAGAGAATGAAAACTAACAATTCTAATGCATGTAGATAACAATGAAACTATGATTAACTAATGTTACGATTAACTAAATGATTTGTAAGGTAAATGACGGAAGTGAATACTAACATAAAACTAGAATTAGGATTACCGCAATAGAAAATTATAACTCGGAAATGAAGAACAAATAACCCAAATGCTTGAATGGAAAGATTGAATTACAACTTTGAAATGTAACCAAGTGTTTGAACAAAGTAATAACTAAATTTTCAACTAAATATGAAACTAAGATATGAGAGAAGATATGAAAAAGGATGTGTAAGATGTGTGAAAAAGATGCCCCTAAGTGTCGAGGTCCCTCTCCTTTATATAGGGAGAGGGACTTGAAACGCTTGTATTGACAGAGAGCAAACCCCGATCGGGGAATGGGAACCTCGATCCGGGTTTCACTAACCCGGCTATTTGCTTAATTGCTCCATTTAATGCTTAAGGAATCCTAAGCTATGCCTTTAAGCACCTTAATGTTCCGGTTAATTGCATAGTTTTGGGATTCCTTGAGCATCCAAAGGAGCATCCTATGTTGAGTTGTGGGCTCCTTGCATTGGGCTTCATTTTTGGTTTCTCATTTGCATTTCAATCCATTTCACAAATCTTCATGCTTGGCTTGTCATTCTCCATTCTAACCTTCCATGGTCCATCTTGCTTCCATTAGCTTGTTGGACTTTGGTGCTTGCTAATTGTGTTAGGAAAAAGCCTCTAGATGCTTAGATTCCTAAAAAACGTAGCAAAAACGAGCAATGCACCTCGAACACGTAATTAGCTCATAAATATACTAAACAAAGTATAATAATCATGTAAAATCGAGCTAAATTAGGGAGTAAAATCATATAAAAGCTAGACATATCAGCCAACAAAATACAAGAGTAAGCAAATAACACTAACGCCCCTTATTACTTCAATCCTAAGCAAAGACCAAATAGCACTAGGGAAACACAGACAATAAAACACCAAGCTTATTTGGTCTTTCCTATATATATGCCTCTACTACCCAAAGTCAACCATTACTTTTAACCGAATTAGCAAGGTGCCCACAACAACGCATGCACCACGGTTTCTCCACACCATAGCCACCATCCTACCCATCCAAACTTCTATGCCTCCCTTGTTATGTTGCCAACACCATAAATATGCAATAGTAGCTCAAGGGGTTCCGATTTTCTTTTTAGACAAAACTTGCACACAAATCTACGGGTTGCCTCTCGAACGCGCTTTTGTTTAACGTCGTTGGCTCGACATCTCGCGGAGTGCTAAACCACCCGTCTTAAGAGAGGGCTAGAGATATACCTGACGAATGCAAGGTGACCCATGAGATTGAGGATGGAATGAAAAACTACATGGTCATGTCCCTTTACCTTATCCTTCTTTAGCTAACCATCATACCAACCTTTTACCTTACCTTGTGTGATACACAGATTCCGTGATCCTTTTCAAACTGTGGTACACGGGATACCACAGATGGAGAAACAAGGGACAAGCGTGAAAACACGAATTTGTGGAGTCGCCATCAACTTTTGTAGGAAGATTACTCTTCCCCTAGGAAAGATGCGCGGACCCACGACCGTTCGCATACTTTATGTCACGTCAAGACACAAAATAATGACATGAACACCAAGAATTTTTTTACCCTTAGCATTCTATGTCTAGAATGACTCTCGTGGATGCCAATGAACACGCGTACTCACGGAGATCTGGAGTAAGGGTGAGCGTACGTATTAGAAGCTCTTTTGATCGAACACCTAATCCCGCCCACCTCGATAGCGGCCTCTACTAATGATTAGGGAAATTCTTCTATTATCGATGTGTTGTCGGTTATATGCATGCTATGCAACATCCATGTTTTAATCCTAACATATGAACTTAGACTAGTCGGTTGACATGTAATTTAGCATTCAATTGGGTCGAATTGGATTTAAAAGTGATTGCATATGAGAAAGACAATTAAATCATTCAAAGGATCATTCAATGCCATGATTAAACTATAAAGGAATTATTACAATTGATTAGAACAAATACAGGATCTATGTCGGAAATACGTTTGAAAGATTAATTGAAGTAAAGAAAGGAATTAATAAAACGAAAACGAATAAGATTAACAACGATAATATGAATAATAGTCGGTTTATAACGTAATTAAACAACGTCGGAGCGGATCAGGAAGATCAGACACAGAAACCAGCTCGGAACAGGCATAGCTGGAAGTTCGTCCTCTAGAAGAGGCGCTGCACTCTGTGCGTCTGTTCCTAAGTTGGGTTCTGGTTGTGAAACTAGAATCACAATCAGTTAGTATTCGTTGGTTTTTACGGTTAATTAATGATCTATAAGTCGAATTTAAGTGATTTAATTCATGTTAAACTTAAACTGATTATATCAAAGACGAATCTAGATACTAGATATAGACGGGTCTAACCTTTAAAGACTAAATTTGACAGATGAATAAAACCCACTAATATTAACTATTAGGGATCCAAGTCAAAGCAAACTTATCTGAATATGAAAAATTATGATTTAAGATGATTTATAAGAAATAATGAAAAATAATAAAGGTTTTGAAAAAGATTTTGACATACTTCCGACATGAATCTTACAATATTTAAATAAAGTACAATATAAAATACAAAAGATGGATTAAAACAACCTCAGACTTACATGTTGACGAAACAAGATAGACTAAAGTTAGCGTTTTAGTGACAGCTCGACTCGAATGTAAAGAAAGTGCCCTCGAAAGAGGAATGATCGATTAGTAAAGTTGATTAAAATTGATTATTGTTAAGTTGGTCAAATTGGTAGGTCAATGCAAATAACATACCGCGAATCCAGCAGGATCTGAGCTTACGTGGTCGATTGATCAAACACATAGTTGTCAATAAGCTTAGAGAAAGGTCTAGAATGTAAAGAGAGAGAAAAGAAGGGGCGGAACATTCGCGTGCCTTTGAAGTGTGCCCGAACCTCTCCTTATATAGGGAGAAATCCGAAGAGTTTTGGAATAACTCGAACACGGAAGAAATCTAGAAAATATTCCGGAAACAGGTAAAACGAGCTGAAGAAGAGGCGCAGCAGGGACTACGACTCTTGGAAGAGGCGCAGCGCCCACTGCGTCATTTTCTGAGCAGTTTCCTACTTTGAAAGAAAGATTTCCGCATTTCTTTATGGTTATTGCGGTAGATTTCGAATTCTTTCTAAATAAAATATGAATATATTGTACCGAAAAAGATCAGTTTTGAAACATTAAAATATCCGGAATATTCTCGAGCGTTCAGACACGATTTTAAAAGACGGTTTATAGAAAATGAAGCGGTTTTTGACCCGGACTCCAAAATGACTCAATGACTGTCAAAACGACTGTATCGGTATGTAGATGACGACTAAGGGATAGACACAACTGTTTGAGCTATCACTTGACGTTAAACTTACGAATTGTCACAAATCGTTTCGCGTACCAAACATGCGGCCCAATCATCACTAGGTGGTTGGCGGAAGGTGTAGATTCGAGGTATCTACAGAGCTACCGCTTTGACTAAGGCTTGGACAAGGCAAAAGTCAAAGTATAGCCATAAGGTTAATCGAAGATTACAACTTGACTACTATGGCGACGCGAGGCGGTTCAAGGGGACTAAACCAAGGACCTGTCGCCGATAAAATTTTAAAGTCTGTCGACTATTGGGGAGGGTCGTTTATAGTCCGTTAGACTACGTACGAAAGCTCGCCAGCCATAAGAAGGTGTCATACCTGAGCATCTTCTCACTTGAAGTTGCGATGTGAGGCTCGCCAGCCGTTGGGGATAAGGTGTGTAATAAGGCTCTCTACCCACGGAAAGGGCGCGTAATGAAGCTCGCTAGCCATTGAAAGGGCGCGTGATGAAGCTCGTCAGTCGTTGAAAGGGTGTGTAATGAAGCTCGCCAGCCGTTGAAAGGGCATTTCGTGAGAATCTTCCTGCGCCTGTCTTCAGGAGAACTCTCGCTGGGGAAATGGTGCTTGATGAAGCTCGCCAGCCGTTGAAAAGGGCTCGTGATGAAGCTCGTCATCCGTTGAAAAGGCGTATGTTGTGAGAGTCTTCTGCCGTTGAATGGGCATGCTGTGAGAGTCTTCTGCCGTTGAATGGGCATGTTGTGAGAGTCTTGTATCGTTGAATGGGCATGTTATGAGAATCTGTTTGTGTCTGTGAGAATATTCTTGTGTTTGTCTTTAAGAGAAACTCTCGCTCGGGAAGATATATGTTTAGGTAGAACTTTGCTGGGTATAGGGTGTAGCAAGAGTTGTGATTGCTCGACGTTGCCGAAATCGCTGGGGATCGCTCGAAATGCTGAAACCGCTGAGGATTGTTCGACGTTGGTAAATTGCGGGGGATTGCTTTCTCGAATGTGGCGAATAACATCCTGATGATAGAAGGTGGGCTCTTGGATTATATGTCTGAAAATGGGAAGTCCCATGCTGAGATGATAAGCGCGGCATGAGCTGCGATCCTTGGAGGGGCATCCTTCACTGATTGCGGTAATCATTTGCTTATTTCTTGTTGTTTGAATTGATCTGAGACGTGACGAATGATCGTCAATTGATGAGTCGTTTTGTAGGACATTGAGGTGGCAGGCGTCGAGCCCCCAGCTTACCCCGAGGTGTTGAGGTATATTCACGCGGCTGGCTTTGCGACAACATTTTGTGAGGAAGGTGAGCGTCTGATTTTGGCTATTTCCTTTGCTTCATTGCATAGGAATGCATCTTGATTTGATCCTTGTTTGTATTTGAATATAGGTGGCACCATCTTAGCATGTAGCTTTTGTGAAGGGTGGCCAACTGGCTGCGGGTTATGGCCGTCGAGGCGCTTTGTAGACGATGAGAACTGACAGGTATGAATTTATCGTTCCTTGTTTATTTTGTTGTTGTTGTATGTGGCATTTCTTTGGAGAAACCCTGGGAGCGCGAGCTAGCAGAGTCTCGGAGAGAGATAGTTTGTTTGTTGAGGAAGTTAGAGGATAGAGACACTGATATTGTCTCTCTCGAGGTCCTAGATGGGCTTGGTTATGAGGATTAGTTGTCTTTTGCTGTTGACTTGTATTTTTTGGATTTTGTCTTGGGCGAAAGCCCCCAATTTTGAATTTTGGACTTTGTTTTGGATTGTGAATTTTGGATTTTGTTTGGATTGGCTTTGGCTTTGGTTTTGGCTTTTGCTTTGGCTTTGGCCTTGTATTTTGGCTTTTGGCTTTTGTGTTTTTTTTGGCTTTGTCTCGGGAATTTGACTTTCGCTTTGGCGAGAGCCCCTAGTTTTCGAGTTCTTGTTTTGGGCAAGAGCGCCCATATTTGATTTACATGCCTCTTTTGGTTGTATTTGATGGCCTGCGTGTTTCTGCTGGTTGAATGTTTTATGTCCCTGCAGTTTAGTCTGAAAACAATATAGGTTTGGTAGACGACGGTTTTGCCGTCATACTGCCGAAAAATCACATCACATAGAAATCACACAAATTACATGTTTTCATGTTGGTAGCCTAAACTAACGCATAACGAAAGATTTGAAAAACGCGGTTTTGTAAAAAAATGTATATTTGTTGAAAAGATGGAAAGAAAGAGGAGTGAAAATGAATCCCTTGAATAAGTGTGCTCATTTGACCACGATATCGACTTGTGTCTCGAACCCGAAGAGGGTTAGGAAATCCAAGGTTGATATCGTTCCTTATGCTGTCTTAGCACATGCTCCTGCTTGCAATGGTGAGAAGTTGAGGATTTACCTTATTTTAACGACATGGGGATATCCAAATGTCAAAGTGCAAGAGCATAGTGACGTTTAATCTTAACTGGTCCAGGGGCCGGTTTTATTTCGTGTCGCATGAGCGACACGTGGACTATGCGAAGCGCGTTACTCTTGTTTGTTCTTGAGAATTTGGATGAGTGCTGCCCTTTTTACAGGAACAAGTTTGGCAAATTACGCGAAATAAATACTATAGAAACAAAATACTTTTGTGACCGTATAGGCTTAATGTACATCTGTTGAATTCTTAGATGCTAAATGAGGGTGATAAGAAATGGAATGGAGTGGGAGGTTCTATGGTGTTAGAGGACATTGGAGATATGTGTATCTCTCTCACTCACCTAGATGAATGAAAGGATCGTCCCGTAAGGCATGGAGACAAAGTAATGCGAGTCAATTCGTCTGAAATTTGTGAAAAGATGACTACTTGAGAGGTTTTGTTTTGTTTGTGATTGGAGAGATTTTCTGGTCTTTTTTTTGTCTTGTGCAATTTTTGAAAACGCTCGAGACTTTTGTTGGGCTGTTTTTTTTTTGAATTTTAAGTCATCATTGGACTGGTTTTTTGGCTTGAAGTCATTGTTGGATTGTTTTTTTGTGTGTGTGTGTTTGGATTTCGTCGTTGAATCGTTTTTTGGACTGTTGGACCATTTTTTTGCGTGTGTTTGGATTTGTTCGTTGGACCGTTTTTTGTGTGCGTTCGGATTTGTTTGAATTTTGTTTGTCTTTGTCTCGTGAATTTTTGAACATTCGAGAATTTTACTTTGGGATTGTTGGGATTTTTTGGTTTGTTGTATTTTTTTGTTTTGGTTTTGAATTTGTGAGAGTTTAGGCACGGTTGCACTAAAAAATTATTTCGATCCGCCGGTGAGGGTATCAAATTGTTTGGCATAGGATGCAATTTCTGGAAGTCATATCGGATATGGCGAATCGGGTAGAAAAATGGAGTCTCCAAACCTAAAGATCACCTAGAGACACGACGATCAAAGAATTTTCACACCACGAGATATGGACAAGGTGGTAAATGCACGCCCTCGTTCAGGCTTATTCTAAGAGGTCGAGTGATCTACACTAAAGAGATACGACCTAAAGTATTTTAAGTCTATTCCATTAGTTAAGGGTAAAAAGTAGAACAAGTGACTTATAAAAAGTACATGTGCTGATTTGTAACTCAGGGAGGACTAGGATGGTCCTATTTATTAATAAATGCCTAAATAGTGAATACAAAACGGCTGTTGGGACACACCTTAAGCGATGTTACTATTTGACACTGAGCTAGGAGAAATAGAGGGATGGGGTGAATGAAAGTCCATAGACCTTAATTAGACTCTTCTAATTAGTTGCTAAATTACTTGTTAATTTAGTATTTAATGATCTATGTAAGATGCATGCAAATATAAAGACATTTATATAAAAGAAGAAATTTCCTCACATTGATATGGAAATAATATGGGCACAACAAGAACACATTCTTGTTGTTCTTGAGCTAATAATATGGATGAACAAGAAATCTCCAAACTAGAAGACCTCCTTCAAGTTGCACCAAGATGAACCCAAATAATCTACCCTTATTATTAACTAGATAATAAGATAGATATTATACTACTAATATTATGGCTATATTACTACACTATTAATACTTAGTAAATATTAGTATTTGAGAGTTTTTAGAGAGAAGATGAGTTTTGAGAGAAGTAAGGAAAACAAGCATGAATGAACAAATAAAATGATCAACCATATTGCCCTTTTATAGGCAATATGGCCGGTCATGGTGAGCTCTACAAGGCTCTCATTTTGCTTATTTTAGTCACATGCATTAGGGTGAAGTGTTGTAGTATAAGTGATGATTATATTCTACTTGTTATGTCACTTTCAATAAGTAACTAAAGAGTGTAAACAAGAACAACAATCATCACCATTGTAACTACAATATAACCGGCCATTATGGCCTAGTTTGATCCATATTGATTTTTGATATTTGTCTCACAAATACTTATTGATCATATGCTTAATTATCATGTATAATTAAGTGTTAATTTGATCATATAACAATTATATGACTCAATTAAATAAATAATATGTACTTAACATTTTAAGTAATATTTTACCATTATATCAATATATAATTGGTCCCACAATGCTTAGTTAATTTATTTTACAACTCCTTGTAAATATAATTAACTAATTACCTCTATCTCAAACCTCAACTAATTTAGTAATTTAACGATTAATTACTAAGTTAAATCTTATTTAATCGTATTAAAATAAGATATAAATTTATTAGTCAATTATCGCATAATTGAAAAATAAGTTTAATCGAATTTGAGTTCTTAACTCAATTTCTAACATTAACTCTCGTACATATCGAATATATGTAATGTACTAATTAACTGTATCGTATACAAATAATTAGTTACTATTTGGATTTCATCCTTTAGGTGCGACCGAAAGGGATCAGTTGATCACCGCCGTCAAACGACAATAACGTCAAACTCTAGTCAGCCAACCGTTATTGATTTACGTTAATCAACTGACTAATCATATATATATAGTCAATAAATATCCCAATTATATTTCTTAATAAGATTTATTATGTGGCGCACTATTGTGGAGGACACCTACTCCAACAGTGACAACAGGGGAAGACCCTCTAGAGACTTCAAACTCAGACTCTGACTTTAATTCTGATCTAAATTTGTTGTCTTCTGGTTCTTTCTTGAACATCTCTTTTTCACTTTCCAAAATATGGATTTCTTCTTCAAATGGGGAGATGAGGTGTGAACAATCCAACGTGGAATTCTTCATCTGTAATCGTTAGAACTTCAAGAGGGTAGTTAGGCTTGCTCCCAAGAGGGATGGGTAGACGACCGTCGTCAACCATATCTTGAATGATATGTTTCAACTTGTAGCATTGATCTCTATCGTGTCCTTTGCCTCTATGATATTCGCAGTAAGCGTCTCCATCCCAGAACCTACCTTTCTTTTCCGGGTCAGGTGTAGGTCCTAAAGGTCGAATTTTTCCTTGTTGTATCAATCTTTCCAAGGCATTGGAATATGTGTCACCATGGTTGGCGAATTTCCTTTGAGGGTTGCTCTTCTTGGATGGTTCGACGGATTTGATCTCATCGGGTTTATTTGTGGAGCTGTAAGAACGACTCATTGAGCCTTGATACCCACGACCTACCGTTTTGGAGAAGAGTCCTTTTCGGATATCGTTTTCACTTCTTGTTCCCAGCACAGTCAAGTCTTTGGAAGACTTTATATTTTGGTACCTCACATGGTTTGCATAAACGGGTCTCAGGATGTCCACATATTTCTCTACAAGAGTAGCTTCATCTGGACGTTCAACAAGCTATGTGCTAGTTTTTATTTAGGAAGTAGGTGAATTCCCCTTTCTCATTTTGGGTAAGAACCTCTAGAGTGCGCTTATTGAATTGAATGCAATCCAAAGGGTTCTCATGTCCCTCGAACTTTGGGATATCACTCATGTTGAAGTTGGTTAGCAATTGTGCGTTCACAGCTTCATACTCGTGATTATTCTCTCTATAAATGTCATCTTCTTTGAGATACATTAGTTGCTCCTCCGAGTAATGGAGTCGCTTTTCAGCTTTGGCAGGAATCGGCTTGGGATTGACGAAGGTTGTCCCACAAAAGGTGAAAATGTACCATGCACACTATGGGGAATGTTTAGGGGAGGAAGTCTAGTTTCCATGGCAAAACTTCGATCCTCCATGGCATTGAGGCGAGCATAAGTTTGATCTTGACTTGCCTGGAGATGGATGAGCGCATTACTATTATGGTTTGGTGCACGAGTATTTGCTTGATTAGCTCTTGACAATTTGGAAGCTAAGGCAAGAGACCGACGGCGAATCAAAACCAGATCGACCATTCTAGCACACTTACTCGAAAAAACTCGATTTGTGAAGTGGGAGTGTGTCACTGTGTAAGTGAGTTTTGAAAATGACTACTTTGGAAATGAGTGAAAACTTGAAGTGGAGAACGACTCGACTTGTGAATTGGGAGTGTGCCACTGTGCTTAGTGAGTATGGAGAATGACTGGTTTGGAAATGATTGACGACTCGAAGTGAAGAACGACTCGACTTGTAAAGTAGGAGTGTGCTACTGTGCTTAGTGAGTATGGAAAATGGCTGGTTTGGAAATGTTTGTCCTAGACAACAGTAGTGTGGTTTTAGAAGTGCTGAATGATTTTGGCTAGATACTCGGGCATAGTTTCGACTCATTTCACGCTATTTTAGGCCACCTTTGAAAATGCTTTACGTTTTTTTTTAAAAAGGAT
This sequence comes from Heliosperma pusillum, assembly GCA_022085475.1. Lineage (NCBI taxonomy): Eukaryota > Viridiplantae > Streptophyta > Magnoliopsida > Caryophyllales > Caryophyllaceae > Heliosperma > Heliosperma pusillum. The sequence continues at coordinate 20,844 of JAIUZE010049791.1, forward strand.
TTTGACTTTGAATTTTTTGTCATGGTTTATTTATAAAGTGGTTGTTATGTATGGTTATACATATTTATGTTGGAGCCAATGTCCTCCACAGTTAGTGCAATAACATAAATAAACCTCTGTAGGTTCACAGGGTATACTTTGTATAATAATCAGTTGATTAACGTTTATCAATAACGGTTGGCTTGCTAGATAAGTTTGACGTTATTGTCATACAGATGGCGGTAATCAACTGGTCCCTAAAAGTAACACCTATAGGATGTGTTTGAGAGATGTGATTATTTGAGAAAATAATCATATTGATGCCCTATTATATGACTAAAAGGTTAGTCAGTGTATTTGACTAAAAGGTTAGTCAATGTGATGATGACAGATTATTTAATAACGATTAAATAAAGTTAGCTGAGACGAATTAACTGTAATTCATAAATTGGATATAAAAGGTTATATTTAATTGTTGTATATAATGTAAGCTAATTAAACATAAACCGTTATAATTAATTGGCAAATTATAAATATACGGATATTTATAATTAATGATGTATTAAAATGTCGGTCCATGTAAAAATGACGATTATAATATATTACTCCCTTCTATTCTGAGCAATGTTCCCCCTTTCCATTTTCGTCTATTCACAATAACTTCCCCCTATCCTTTTTTGGTAAACTTTTATACTTATTTTAATCACATTAACGCACTACAATACCCCACAATACCCATACTTTATCTTATTTTAATCACCTTACCCCACAACAATAATTATTTTAATCAGTTCACTCCACAATAATACCCCACAATACATTCTCTCTCTCCAATCACCTTACCCCACTACATTATTTTTGCTTATTTAATTAAAATCCTAAAAATTTGTGCAAAATGAGAAGGGGAAGAAAGCTTAGAATAGGAGGGAGTACATTATATTGGAAGCTAATATGAACCGAAACAAAAGTATCCAGATACACTCGGTTTTTCCGGTCAATGGGTAGTTATTTGAGGAGACTAAATCTCCTCATATAAGACCTAGAATGAGCCGTGAGAATTGGAAAGAAGAATAAGAAAATTCTAACCTAATTTCTATTCTCACAGTAGCCTCCATCTGAATAGACATCACAACAGACAAAAGTTAACAGTAACTTTTGACAAAAACACAAAACAAAAGGTTAACAGTAACTTTTGAAAACTTCTAGCAATGCAAGGGCATATCTCATACAATCTTGGGTGCAACGATTAGGAGGATATCTACTTTGATATCTCTGTTCTTTACGCCAATTGCTAGGACCGGAGGTTGATTTCTAAATCTATACTCTTATTCTTGTTTTCGTTTATGACTAGTATAATCAAGTTATTACTATTTCGTTATAATCCTATAATAATTGTATTGTGGTAATACCGATTTTCCACAAGTGGTATCAGAGCATAGGCCACGAAATTGTTTTAATTTGATTTCATAAACCGAAACTGTTTATGCCGCTGTGTGTTTGACTCGATCGAGGACTTTAGTGTCTCGATCGAGCAGTTTTTGTGAGTTTTTGGTCGATCGAGTACTTGTTTTCACTCGATCGAGCAGTTTTCTCAATTGTTTGGTCGATCGAGTACTTGTGTTCACTCGATCGAGCAGTTTTTCGCAAATTTTTGGTCGATCGAGTAATGTTTATACTCGATCGTGGTCCCTGTTTGTCGACTAGGAATAATTAGTCGATCGAGAGACTTTATTGTTTAATTTCTTCTCGATCGAGTACTTTACAGAATCGTATTTCTTTTCGTATTCGTTTTCATTTAGATTTATTTTGTTATTTTAATCTGTTAAAATAACATACAATAGATTTGTAGATGTTTTAATTTAATAAAGATTAGATTAAAATGAAAATGGAAATGATGTTGAATGAGTTTATCATTTGAAAGGATATTAATTTTTCCCTTTTTTGTCGATAATGACCGTTTTGCTGAAGAAATGTTTTTTTTTTTGCCGAAAAATTTATGCTTAAAAGAAAAATTTCCGTTTTTTGCTGTATTCAAAATTTTTGGGCCTTTAATTGTACATTATTCGGATTGTGTATAATTAATGTGAATCGGTTCACATATGCTTAATATCTTACATTTTAAAGCAGTTTGAAATGTTTAGGATAGTTCATTTTATCAGTAAAATGAATCGAGATTGTAATTAATGTGGGTAATTACAGAATCACCACATAATTATAATCGATGTTAAAGGGTGGTTTGGATAATAAAACATCGTAATAACTGTATTATGTCTTGCATGTTTTATTTTAGTTGGTGCTTTTATAATGTTTTTGGATTGTTTGAATGATTTTTAACGTATTTTTTACAATCAGTTGTAACTTAGTGTGGCCTTAGTAGATTGTGTTACCGTAATGATGGTAACATAGTCTTGGATGTATTTTGAGATCTCGCATATCCATTATTTTTAGTTTTGGGTTTTGAAATTAGTATGTAATAAATAGGATCTATGTAATTTTATTTGTTGTAATTTCAAAGAAGACTAAAGATGGAGATTGGAGCTCACTCCCGCTACATGGACCAAGAAGGGTGATAAAGTCAAGCTTCGAGGGTCCAATCTGTTGGATTCCGAGTTGTATTTATTCTTTTTGGTAGGATAGGCCACACTAGGACATGTTTTTCTTTTTACGTTTTTCATTCTCGTTTACTTTCCATCACATGATAGATATAATTGCATCATATTCCGCCTAAACCAAACCACCTAATAAAATGCATGTAAAATGATTCATATAGGTTGAATATTTTAATCATGGACATACAGATGTCACTCGCTTTTAGGGCCATCACCTTAGTTAAATCATTCTCGAGTTGCTAGACATTCGTTCACTTAAAATGAATTTAAGTTAAGATGATGGGACCTTCCCTATAAATAAAATTGAGACTAGTCTTTATAGGGAAAACTACTATGAGCCCCTTCTTCGTCGGAAGTCATAATATGACCCCTTCTACGTTGGGTAAGTAGTGAGTGTTGACCTATTTTATTTCAACATTATAGTACGAGTAATATCTCGTGATTATGATGGACTAAAGATAGAATTTACAGATATTTATCGACCAAGAATTCTTAAAGTAGAATTAGCCAAGAGGTTGGCTAATCAATTTACAGAAATTGAGTCTTGGGATCATTTATATAATTCTTGAGGGAGGTCAATTGTATAAATGCACGAGTCATCGAATTAAACTGTTTTTTATTAGACTCAAATTTTAAAACGATGAAACTTATCATATTTTTTTTTTCACAGTCATATATTCAGATATTACTGCTAATAACAAATGGCTGGCCATACTGATGACCCAATGCCAAGTGCCACGCTCGAACGTGAGTCCTGGCTTAAGATGTTCATGGACACTATGAATCAGTCAACGCGACTGAAAATTAACGGGTCCAACTTTGCGAACTGGGAGGCTTCGTTACGGAATGCTGCCATTGCTGACGGTAAGCTCAAGTACTTGACTGAGCCACTACCGCCAAACCCAGGCCCCAATGCAGGAGCAAATGAATCACTTGCTTATAGTGATTTCGTAATGGAGGCGGGTGCGATAAAGAACGTACTCATCTTTTCAATGGAATCAAAATTTGCAAAGGCGATTCATTGCCCAAGGTGCAAACAAGATTTTCACCACGCTCTCTAACGAGTTCTCGAAAGCTCCGAGGATCGTTAGCTATGGGCATACCTGTCGCTTCTTTGAAGCGAAACTCCAGAAGGGCCAAGCGGTTAGCCCACACATTCTTGAGATGATTGAGAATGTCGAGAAACTGGAGGCACTTGGTTGCAAAATCGATGAGAAGATCGTCATAGACCGCGTTCTTCATTCACTTCATGATGGTTTTGCCATTTTCAGGGCAAATTACTATATGAATGATATGAAGAAGAGTCTTCATCAGCTCCACTCACTCCTCGTACAGACAGAGAGTGATATGAAATTGAGTGGGAGTCTGAAACAGGACGTTCTCATGATTGCCAACAAGGGCAAAGGTAGGCAAGGCCTAAGGCTAACCTAGCTGTAGGGAAGCCGAAATTCAAAAAAAGCCAGGCAAGGCCAAAAAGACTGGGGCCTAGGAGACTAGCGGTTTTTAGCTCACACGGCAAGACAAAGAGCGATGTGAAGGTAACGTGGAGTTGCCACCATGGCCCACAAGATTGGGACATTGGAGGAGGAACTGCCTCGTGTACCGTGGGACATAAAAGCAGGCCGCGTCCTCGCCCCTGTTGGTAGGTCTTCTTCTTTTATTCATATGATTGAGATCAACCATGCAAGTTTCGGAACTTGGGTTACTAGATATGGTTGTGGTTCTCATCTGTGCAAATCATTTGCAGGGCCTAAGAAACAATCACAACTCTCGCAAGGGGTGATGTGGACCTGCGTAGTGGGGAATGGAGCAAGAAAGAGTAGCTGCCGTTTCAGTGGGAACATATGTAATCCAAATCCCGAGTGGATTTGAGTTATTTCTGAATAACTGTTACTATGTACCCAGTTTATCTAAAAACATTATTTCCGTTTCCGTACTTGATAAGGACGGTTTTTCGTTTGTAATAAAGGATAATAGCTGTATTTTCTATTTAAACGAAATGATTTATGGTAAAGCAGTTTCCATGAATGGGATTTATGTTTTAGATCAAACCACAGAAATATTGCATGTGAGTAGTAAGAAAGCAAAGGTTGGTGACAAAGATCAAACCTATTTATGGCATTGCCGTATGGGACACATAAATGAAAAACGCGTGAAGAAGCTCATTGACAATGGGACTATCTCCCCATTTGACTATGAATCTTTTGGCAAGTGTGAATCATGTCTCATAGGCAAAATGACTCGAATTTCCTTCAAAGGTGTTGGAATGCGCGCTGCTGACCTATTAGGACTCATACATACTGATGTGTGTGGACCTATGCAATCAACGCTAGAGATGGCTATAGATATTTTATCACTTTCAAGGACGATTTGAGTAGATATGGATATGTCTACTTAATGAAGCATAAAAGTGAGTCCTTTGACAAGTTCAAGGAATTCCAGAATAAGGTTGAAAACCAGCTGGATAGAAAGATTAAAGCACTACGTTCAGATCGTGGTGGCGAATATCTTTTGAATGAGTTTGATCAACACCTCAAAGACTGTGGTGTAGTACTACAGTTAACTCCACCTGGAACACCACAATTGAATGGTGTGTCCGAACGGAGAAATCGAACATTACTTGATATGGTTCGATCCATGATGAGTCACACGGTTGTACCTGATTCATTGTGGGGGTATGCTCTTTTGTCAGCTGCTTTAATCTTCACCGAAGTCCGTCTAAAGCTGTAGACAAGACCCCATATGAATTATGGAAGGGAACGGTCCCTAACTTGTCCTTTATTCGGGTTTGGGGCTGTGAGGCTTATGTCAAGTGGAGACCTGACGATAAGCTCGGCCCACGATCGGTCAAGACATACTTTATTGGTTATCCAAAAGGGATGTTTGGTCATTACTTTTACTCGCCTACCGAACATCGAGTTTTTGTTGCGGCTAGTGCGACGTTCTTAGAGAAAGAATTTCTCGAGAATAGGACAAGTAATGGAACCTTCGAAATGTCGGAGATTCAAGAACCAACAACCGAGCAACCAATGAGTGAGACTGTTCCCGTTCATAATCAGCTGCGGTAATATTCCTTTGGAACCTGGAGGTCAGGAGGGACATCTATTCCTCCAGACAGGATACATTGGTATGGTCGAGGAGAATGAGCAGTGATGACGTGTTACTCCTAGAGAGTAACGAACCCGCTACCTATAAAGGAGCCATGACCTGTTCCGACTCAAAGCTATGGCTTGAGGCCATGAAATCCGAGATGACTCTATGTATGAGAATGACGTATGGGATCTGGTTGATTTGCCTGATAAGGTTCGGCCTCTTCAGTGCAAATGGCTTTACAAGATAAAGCATTCCGTAGAGGGACAACCAGACACCTATAAGGCACGAC